>APFE030866062.1:17463-32796 GCA_000404065.3 Pinus taeda
TTATCTTTCTTATTATTATCCACAGATTAGCAATCACATGTACATAAAGTAAAGTGCAGATAGAACATTAAACGATCGACAAAAAACAAGCCAAGACAAGAGACACAAGATGTGGCAGATAGCTAGGGACAAACCTCAATGTGGGGAAACCCTTTGATCAAATCTTCCTTTATCTTCAATAATAAAGCAGAGAGAAATAGTACATAAACCTGATTTACATCAGTAGCAGCAAACCCTAGATCAGTCCCAAACTAGGGCAAACAATATCTTGCAAATCGACCATCGGATCGACTTGCTTCCACCACCAAAAAATGCTGTCTTCAGAGGAGATCCAGATGGACCTAAACTGAAATTCTGAGGAGGGAGTATTCTGGTAAACGCTGGTCAAACTTTGGTTATGCAGTTGCAGCCCTAAAACTGTGTCCTTCCTTCCACATGTGTGAGAGAGAGTCTCTTTTTTACACAATAGAGAAGAGCCTCTTTTCTGCGTAGGAGAGAGAGAGAGAGATGTGATGAGATGAGTGAGTCCAAATGAGGAAAATACCTCCTATATTTATACACAACTATTGATGTTTGAATAGATGCGACTGTTGGGCTTCTGAGCCTACATGAGTTGTAGGTCGGCTTGATAATTATTCCATAATCAAAATAAATTCATATCTCCATGAATACTTATCAGAATCGGATGATCTTTAGATCAATCCTACACCTCTCGACTAGAGGAATCTAATAAACATATTATTAGCCATGAATAAGATGACCCACATGGAGTTTCTCCCTAGTTTCCAATTTTAACAAAAATCGCTACCCCCTTCCACGCATTGATGACTTATTAGATCAGTTAAAAAATGCTGTTTATTTCACCAAATTGGATTTGCACAGTGGTTATCACCAGGTCTGAATTGTAGAGTAGGATGTGTGGAAAAATTCCTTCAAGACCAAACAGGGGCTGTTCGAATGGATGGTGATGCCATTTGGACTTTGCAATGCTCTAGCCACTTTTATGAGAGTCATGAATGATCTCTTTTGGCCTTTCATTGATGAATTTATTCTTGTATATTTAGATGATATACTTGTCTTTAGTAAAAGTTGGGTTGAACATGTGTGTCATGTAAAGAAAGTGCTTGATGTATTGAAAAATGAACAACTTTATGTAAAGTTGTCAAAGTGTGAGTTCAAGAAAACCTCTTTGGGTTACCTAGGTCATATTGTTGGTCATGGTCAGTTAAAAATTGATCCTTTTAAAGTTGAAGCAATTGTAAATTGGCCTAAGCCTACTAGTGTAACCGAGGTCCGCAACTTTTTAGGTGCAGTCCAGTATTGGAGGAGATTTATTGCTGATTTCTCTGTTATTGCAGCACCTTTCCACCCATTGACAAGTGTGAAACAGGTCTTCCAATGGGGAGGAAGACAACAAAAGTCCTTTCAAACATTGAAGGAAAAGATCAACACTGTGTCAGTCTTAGCCTTACCCGATTTCAAATAGCCATTCAAGATCGAAACTGATGCTAGCGGTTATGCCATGGGAGCTGTACTTATGCAACAAAAGAAGCTGATTTGTTACCATTCTGAGAAGTTTTCTCAAGCTGTGATAAACTATCCCATTTATGACAAGGAGCTTTATGCCTTGGTGCAGAGTGTGAAAAAGTGGAAACACTACCTGATTGGCAAGGAGACCATCATCCATATAGATCATCAACCCTTGCAGTACCTTCAGTCATAGACCAAGTTGCAACAATCTCGTCATTTCAGGTGGATGGGTTTTCTTCAACAGTTTCATCTGGTAATAAAGTATAAGAAGGGCACTAGCAATAAAGTGGTCGATATGCTATCTCACCCTCCTATTTCTGTTTCTGTTATTTTGCATAATGCTTTGTTGTCTTTTGAGAGTTATGCTGAATAATATGCTAACGATGATGACTTTAAATAGATTTATGCAAAAATAACCCATGGTTCACAGGTGGACAACTATCACTTGCAGGGGAAACTATTGTATCACCTTCGTAAATTGTGTATTCCCACAGGGGAAAGAGTACATGTAATTCGAGAGGCCCACACCTCTCTTGTGTCTGGACACTTTGGTGTCGAAAAGACTTTATTTCATGTAGAAAGATTTTGTTTTGGGCCTCATATGAAAAACATTGTGAATCGCTATGCAAACATGTGTTCTGTTTCAAAGCCCTCTAATAGAAAACTCGGGCTCTACACACCACTCCCTATTTCGAGTCATCCATGGGAAAGTGTGTCAATGGACTTTGTAGGAGGTTTGCCTTTGTCTAAAAAGAGTCACGACTATTTATATGTCATCGTTGACTGTTTTAGCAAGATGTGTATTCTTATGCCTTGTAAAAAGCAGATCATTGCAGAGTAGACTGCTTCTCTTTTCTTTCAGCATGTTTGGGTCCATTTTAGATTACCCACATCGATTGTGTCAGATCAGGACTCTCGCTTTCTCGGAGAGTTTTGGACCAGCTTGTGGAATATGATGGACACCAAATTGAAAAGAATCACGACATTTCATTTGCAGACTGACAGACAGATAGAGGTTGTCAACCATACCGTGGTACACTTGTTACGAGGCTATTGTGAGAAACATCCCAAGTTGTGGGATGAGCATCTCCCATATGTGCAACATTCCTACAACCGATCAGTGCATTGATATACACAACGTTCATCATTTGAGACATGTTTTGGTTACCTGCCAAAGGACCCTTTTGATATGGTCTTTGGAAGGGAAGATGGCTCTAGTGGACGTAATGATAGGGACAAAGCTCAATAGTTCATTCGGCGAATCCAATTGATTCACCAAGCAATACAAGAGAAGTTGGAGAAAATTCAAGCTCGTTACAAGGCTCGACATGACAAACACCGAGTCGACCATCAATTCCAAGTGGGCGACAAAGTGTGGTTCCACATCAGCAAGGACAGGATGAAGGGAGAAGGGAAGAAGTTGCGACCAATCCGGTATGATCCATTCACCATTCTGGAGAAGATTGGAAAAAATGCCTTTTGTTTTGATTTGCCAATATATATGTAGATTTACTTAGTAGTGAATGTAGAGAACTTAAAGCTGTATGAACCACCATTGATCATGGACATCGATGAGGTGGGCATAGTTCTTACAGTTGATGATTTTGCACCAGAATATATCGATAAGTTACCTAAAGACAACATCCTTGACCAAAGAACCAAGAATTCATGGTGAGGAGATGTGGAATACCTTCGAGTTGGGTTTAAGGGAATGCAACCCAGCAAGGCCAAATGGCTGGAGAAGGAAAAGGTGAGGGAATAATTACCTCACTTGCTAATTGACTAATGAAATCTTTTGGCGGTCCAAAAGCTCCTCAACGGGGAGGATTGATCCAGGTGGATCTTCAGATACAATGGCATGGAAAAGCTCAAAATTCAAAGTGATAGAAAAGCAAGTATTTTGACATCAGATCGAAGTTCTCTTCACCCTGATTCCAACGGTGCGAATGACACTCCAATCCAAGTCCAGATGATGAAGTTATGCCAGAAAGAAGGTCGCCTTGTTCTTTTGGAAAATGAGGTTTTTCCCTAAGAATGGACTTAAAAGCCTTTAAAAGGAAAATCACAATCAGAGGACCCCCAATCTACGATCCCCGACTAAATTGCAATCGGGGGCAAGCAGTCGGTGATATCGGGATGGAGCGGTTGGAACCGGGCATAGCCAACTTGCGATCATGATCAACCAATCAATGATCAGTAGAACTAGAACCCCGGGTTGTTGTATGAGCGGGATGCCGATGCGATTGACCGATACTGATATCGATGATCGATGATCAACGGTCGGCAATTCCAGGTAACGAGACTATTGACAGAGCGATGTGTCAATTGTGATATGGGGCCAGACCTGATGGGTCTATGAGCTCGATTTGATAAACTTTGAGATCCAGTTTTTAAGGTTTTGGTCAGAATTATTAGTGTTTGACGGGTTTTTGTGTATTATCATTTTAAACGATAAAAAGATATATTTGGGGGTTTTGCTGTACCCGTCGATCCTTCTACTAAACAACTTCTATTCTAACAAAAACAGACCCTAGTTTTTAAGCAGCATTGTTTATAAAGCCCGATGAACTGGAAAAGTATGGAGGAGAGGATTTTCTGGCACACAGTTCAAGGCAGCAGCTTGTAGGAGGGATTATTGATCATTTTGTCTAAATTGGGCAAGTTTTATATGGTTTCTGCCCCTCTCGATGCCACAGATGTAGTGGTATTGTCCATTTCTCCATCTGAGTTCTCCATTTTCTCAACCTTTTTCCAGAAGGGAGGTATAAGATTCCTTTTTATGTAAACTGATGATTGTATTCTCTTCTTTTCATGCCATTTAATGAATGAAGGCCTCCCCATTGATCAAGCAGGGCCTGAAGACGTAGTCTGAGTTGGACGAACTCCGTTATCAAGTCTTGTTGTCTTCTTGTTGTGCCTTTATGTGTTTTTCTTCTTCTTTCTTGTGTGCACATTAAATTTCTGTGTTAAGCTACAATTCCCACATGTGATTCTTTTCATAAATCTATAAGTAAAATATCCCTAGATCACAACATAACCTTGGTTCAGATTCTGGTGATGAGACGAAGATTTCAGTCATGGTCACACAAGGGAAAGAACATGTTGCAAGCACTAGTTCCTCACATATTCAAAACAACACTCCGAATGAAGAATCAAGAATAGAGTTGTTTCATGTAAGGGTAATTTCAAATCATACAAAGATTGATGCATTATTCGATAGTGTGTCACAATCAAAATTAATTTCAGAAGACTTGGTTAAAAAAACTAATCCTTGAAACTGTACCTCATCATTAACCATATCCATTGGGTTGGATAGTCAACAATGAAAACTTATAGGTTACAAGGAAATGTTTGTTCAAGTTTGCCATTACTAAAAAGTTCATTGATGAAGCTGAGTTAGATGTAGTTCCACTTGACATCTCAGGAATCATTTTGGGTAGTCCTTATTTGTATGACAGGAAAGCAATATTTTATCACCATGAATACAAATACTTATTGCTCAAGAATGGGGTGGAGTACATTGTGAGAGCCCATCAGAAAATGCTGAACATTTCTTTCGTTAATGCAGGGAAGATGAAGAGACTAGTAAGTACAAGTAAAATTTTTGTGCTTCTCATGATCAAGAAAAAGAATGATATTGATTATGAATCTTTTGAAGGTTGTGATGACAAATTTAAATCTGATTTGTTTGATGTGGTAAGAAAGCAGGGCGAGATGTTTCAGGAACCAAAGGGGTTAGCTCCCAAGAGGGGAATTCAGCATGAGATACAACTGCAGCAGGATGTTCCACTTCCACATTGGCATGTATCACACGTTAATTATGGAGAGCATGGAAATCAAGAAGCAAATTCAAGAATTTCTGAACAAAGATATCATACGCCCATCTACTTCGTCATGTGGTTCGCCCATTTTTTGGTGACAAAGAAGGATGGGACTTGGTGCATGTGTGTGGATTTCCGTGCATTGAACATAATCATAGTAAAGAATCATTATCCACTCCCAAGAATTGATGATTTGCTTGATCAGTTGAGGTATGAAAAGTATTTCACTAAGATAGACTTACGAAGTGGTTATCACCAAGTTAGAATAGCTGAAGAGGACATTTGGAAAACCACATTTAAAACTAAACAAGTATTGTTTGAATGGATTTTTATGCCTTTCGATCTTAAAAATGCTCCAACTACTTTCATGAGAGTAATGAATGATGTATTGAGACCATTTCTAGATGAATTTTTCATTGTGTACTTAGATGATATACTCATATTCATCAAATCCAGAGATGAACATGTCATGTATGTAAACAAAGTACTTGATGTCTTGAGAAAAGAACAGTTGTTTTTAAAGATGTTGAAATGTGAATTTGGCAAGACTTATTTGGTGTATTTGGGACATATTGTTGGAGGAGGTGAGCTGAAGATCAACCCCTCTAAGGTCGAGGTCATTTTGAATTGGTCCAAGCCAAATATAGTTACAGAGGTAAGAAGCTTCTTAGGGGCAACACAATATTGGAGAAAGTTTATTGCTATTGTTTCTTCCATTGCAGCTCCATTACATGCATTGACAAGTGTCAAGAAAGTCTTTCATTGGGGAGATGTACAATAGAAAGAATTTGATGCTTTTAAGCAAAAGATCAATTCAACACTAGTATTGGCTCTTTCGGATCTTAGAGATCCATTTGAGATTCAAATGGATGCTAGTGATTATGCCATGGGAGCAGTTCTTATGCATCACAGTAAGGCCATTTCATTTCATTTTGAAATTTGTAATAGAGTTGTAACTAACTATCCCACTTATGATAAAGAAATTTACGCATTTGTACAAAGTGTCAATAAATGGAAACACTAATTGATGGTAAAGGAGACCATTATCCATACCGACCATCAACCATTACAGTACTTATAGTCGCATTCAAAGTTGCAGTAGTCACGACACTTCAGATGGATGGGTTTTCTACAAAAATTTCATTTGGTTATCAGGTACAAAAAGGGAATCTACAATAAGGTAGCTAATATGATTTCAAGGCCTATTGTAAATATATCTGTTATACTCAAGCAAAATACTGTTTTACATGAAAGTTACATTGAACAATATGCAAATGATAGTGACTTTCAAGATGGGTATGCAAGCTTGAGTCAAGGAAACCAAATTGAAGAGTTGGATTATCATGTACATAACAATTTTTTGTATCGTTTGGGAAAGTTGTGTATTCCATAGGGAGAAAGAAACAATATCATAAGGGAGGCACACACTTTATTGATTGCTGGACACTTTGGCATAGGAAAGACAATAGTGAATCTCCAATGGTATTGTCATTGGCCACACATGTTTGATAATGTTCCTCGTTTCATAAGAGGATGTTCTTTGTGTGCAACAAGTAAGCCTAGTAATAGGAAACTTGGATTGTACACTCCACTTCCGGTACCTTCACGTCCATGGGAGAGTATCTCAATGCATTTTGTAGGAGGTCTTCCATTATCAAGGAAAGGTAATGATTAATTGTATGTAGTTGTAGACAAGTTCAACAAAATGTGCATATTAATACCATGTAAAAAGAAAATTACAGCTGAAAAAACAACTCATATTTTCTTCCAAAACATTTGGGTTCATTTTGGTCTTCCTACTTCTATTGTAAGTGATCAAGGTTCTCGATTTGTTGGGAATTTTTGGTCAAATTTGTGGGACATGATGGACACAAAGTTAAAGAAGAGTACAACCTTTCATCCGCAAATAGATGGAAAAACCGAGGTGGTCAACATAAAAATCATTCATCTTCTTAGAAGATATTGCAACAAACATTCCAAGTTGTGGGATGAATAATTGCATTACATACAACATGCATACAACAGGGCAAAACATTCTTCCACAAACACATCACCATTTGAGGCATGTTATGGGTACTTGCCAAGATCACCATTGGACTTCATCTTTGGGAAAGATGTCACCATCGATGATCACAGTGACATCGATAAGGCAAGGAAGTTCATATAGAAAATTCAATTGATACATCATACAGTGCAGGAACAACTTGAGAAAAGTCAAAGAAGCTACAAGGCAAGGCATGAAAAACACTGGGTTGATCACAAATTTCAAGTTAGAGATGAAGTTTGGTTATATATTATCAAAGAGAGAATTCAAAGGGAAGGTAAAAATCTTAAGCCAATCCGTTATGGTCCTTTTAAAATTCCAGAAAATATTGGTAACAATGAATTTAAGCTTGATTTTCCTCATATGCAAATATACTATGTTGTTAATGTTGATAATTTGAGATTGTTTGAGCCTCTGTTGATTGATGATCAAGGATAGCATGTTCAACTGCCATCAATAGATGATTTCTCGCTAGAATATCTAGATGAGCTTCAGCAAGATCTCATACTTGACAGAAGAACCAGGACTTTGAAAAGAGGGGATGTCGAATACCTTAAAGTAGGACTCAAGGGACAAAATTCTTCTAAAGCCAAATGGTTGAAAATAAAGAAGGTGAGGGACCTGTACCCTCACCTGCTGAATAATTGATAGTATCTTTTGGGGTTCAAAAGGCTTCTGGTGGGGAGGAATGATCAGGTGCTCAGTGTTTAGCTCAAAAATAAAAGTTCTCAGAATGTCTTGAAACCTGAATGACAGCGTCTATCTCAGAAAAATGATCCTAACGCAACTCATTTTGCTGAAAACTAAGTTCATATGAGGAAGTTATTGAGTTATGTTCGTTTTGCTAAACAGGGGAAATTTGCAAAAAATGCCCAGTCACTGCACAGACAACAATCCTTACTGCTAATGTGGCAAGTGACTAGGCAGGGTCAATAGACGGTCAACATCTAATCACAACGCAACAAGTGTCGTGTTCTTATTGGGTTTCATATTAGTGATGTGGCATAATTTGATTGGTTAGTTTTGGACTAATGAGAGAATGCCACATGGCAACACTGGAGGCCGCCACGTGGCACCTCCCAAAGTCCTAGGCAGAGGGCAATTCAACAAAAAATATTATGGAGGCGCTGAGGTTCGACCTAGTGACCTCCCCTCCACAGACCAAGCTCTCTACCACCTCCGTTACCACATGTTCCTTACCACCATAGTTCTTCATACATATTTGAAGTGTAACATTTATGGAATGGGTAGTTAGGAGGGCCAAACCTCCACATGTGAACACACCAACAATCATCGCAAATGTTTAATGCAACTGTTCCATAAACCGTGACCCCAAATGGTTATTGCAGACGTGAACACCAAACACAAATGGTTAAGGTTGTCAAAACCGCCGGGGCTCCAACATTGCAACGGTCAGTGAATTCATGTGAATGCGCCTACAGGACCGGAAAGGGTTAATGAAAATGGTTAAGGGTTATGGCCTATCCAACGATGTATAGTGTGGTGAATAAATGTTAACATTTATTAAGCCATGTGTCCACTCCTCCAAAACCGCTAGGTCATGGTTAGTTAACTGTGCGCTAACCTGAAATTAACTACTAATTAAATCCACTTAAATTTAATTAAACCTAGATTAGTAGTTGGCGGAGTTTTAGCGGACTACACCATTTTTGGTGCCAACCCAAAATTATAGCGGCCATAACTGGAGTTCTTCCAGATTTGGAGGAGAAATTGTAGGGAAAGACTGTTTGAGCTATAACTAGAGCAAGTTTCGACCAAATTGAGCTCAGGAAAAGGTGTTCCTATCTAATTTCGACATTCTGAACACATTGGTGCAAGTATCAAGAGTAGTAGAGCTTTGTAAACAACATTTTTTTTTCCATATTGAGCTAATACAGAGGCTCAAGCCATGGAAGCCGGACCAAGGAGATGTGGCCCAAGAGGGGTGAACTCCTTCATCAAAACACTGTGTTAAATGCTCTTGTTGATAATTTGCTGTACTTTGAATATATGCTATTCAATATTGTTCTTTTAAGCTATTTTTCTCATGAATGTCACATTAAACTTTATGAAATTTACTTGTTTCAATCACCAAACAACCTAAGGTAATCTATGCACAGGAAGCAATGAACAAGCATGTGTTTATAAATCTGTAACTGAAATTAGCACAACAAAACTAACATTCAATAATAGATCAATTGAGTAGGGAATCCAATTAAAATCTGATCACTTTTTAACATATGTTGAATAAGTTTAACGATCTTTTCAAAGTTGGGAATAAATATGTGTACAAAATTTATTTTCCCCATAAATTATTGAATACCTTTCTTAGATACAGGGGGAGAACGAGCTTGGATGTCCACTACCCATTCAAGATCTATGATGATCCAAAAATAGGAGACAATATGTCTGAGCAACTTACCTGATTTGACACTAAAAATAGATTTAACAAGGTCCAAAGAGATCCCATATTTTCTGCAACGTATAAAAACTCTTGTCAAGTGATTAAAGTGATCATTTCACTACTTTGAATAAACAATAAAATCATATAAGGAAATATGGATTATTAACCCAATTAGATAATCAAAATCTATATTCATAGCTCTTTGAAAAGTTGCACCAACATTAATTAAACCAAAAGGAATGCGGTTGAAAGCAAATGTTCCCCACTTGGTGGTAAAGTGTTTTACGCTGATCATTTTTCTCTAAATATATATGACTATAAATAGAGAAACCATATAATAATTACATGATTTGAGATCTGACTACTTGTTGCATGATTAATTCCATATTGGGAAGAAGGAAGCTATCCTTTATACTAGATTTGTTCATGGAACAAAAGTCTACACATAGGTGGATTTGGCCATTTTTCTTTCTAACTGGAACCAAATTAACCATCCAATTTGAAAATTTAATTGGATAAATAATGTGAGCTGAAAGTAGCTTATTTAGCTCTATTCTGAAAGTCGCTTCAAGGACTAGGCTGATTGGACTTTGTTTTTGTCTTACACGTAAGTAATATTTCTTAATGGGAATTGCAAAACTGATTATTGTAAGATCAAAACCCTTAAGATCATTGTAAGGCTATGCAAAAATATCACATAAATATTCAAATAGGTTGATTTTTTATTTTATTTTTTTAATTTCCTCAGCAGAAAAAGTCCTTGAAATATGTAAAAATTTGGGTTCTTTATCAGTCCCAATATTTACTCGAAAGGTTTCGTCAGTCGTTCCACTAGGATTTTTGTTGGATATTTCAGTTTTAGCAACATTACTTGTTGAGAAATCGTCTTCCAAAGGGTAGAGGCCCTTGGGGTATTTATCTTGTCCCAAATTTGATCACATTCAGGAGGAACATCATTAGGGTTTTTAACTTCAATTTCTTCTTCAATGATTATGGAATATATTCCTAAGTCCTCTTCTACATATTTGGCCAAGGGATGAGGAGGTTATCAATATAAGGTACAATTATCTCTTATCGTTACACTATGATATTCTTGGGATCTTATTATGTGAGTTCCATCCATAGAGTAGTACCCTTTAGTTAAGGATTTCCTGTCCTTACCTAGGATAATTGAGTAATTACTAACAACCAAATTGAAGACCTAAATGTTGCAGGTGGTACAAATCTCAGAATGTGAGCACATGACCAAATTTACATCTTTAATCTCCCTTATAGTAGGTTTTTTTATTTTTTGTTTTTATTTTTATTTTTTTATTGAATGTGAACATATGTCTGGACACCTTGTTTATGTAAGAGAGTCCGATATCCTCCATTATTGTGTTAGACATCACATTAAGGTTAGAGCCTCCATCGATCATACAACATAGAAAGGGGGAGTTTTTGGTTGCTTAAAATAGTTCACAGCCTCAACAATTTGGTTTTAGGTAGACTTAAGTTCAGTTTCATCTTCCATCTCAGTGATTGTCACAGAAGAAGTTGAAATTTTGGATTGTTTCTCAAGAACTTTTTTAAGGTTAGCAACCTACTCAGGGGCCTGTGCTAGATAAAGTAGTGTAGCATTTTCTTTGATCTTAGCCATATCATCAATGATGTTATATTTCTCAACAACCTTTGCAGTATTGGGAGTTGGGTTAGGATTAGGGTTGCTACTGTCTTTATTATTGGGTGTAGATTACTTAGAAGGAAAATTATTGTGATTGAAAGAATTATTTTGTTGTAATTATGAACACATCTTTTACAATGTGAATGTCGTCTTCAATCCAATAATGACTATTTACAACAAAATTACTTACTGGGAGTGCAAGCTTCTTCCTAAATATTCTTTCCTTGCTGAATTTCATGACCTCACATGTCTTCTTATCATGATAATGTTCACAAAAATTTCACCAAGGACTATTTACAATAAATGTTCCTGGTGTAGGTGAGCCAAACATAGGTTGAGGAGCTATAGGAGGAAGCAAAAAATTAATGGCAGTAGGGGAGACTTTCCTCTCAAATGAAATCATTCAATTATTCATATCTTGCAGCAAGTGAAAAATAATGGGCATTTGAAGATTTTTATTTGATTCACCCAAAGGGATTCCAGTTCTCTGATTATGATCCTCAAATTCAAGACAAGTTTGCAAAGTCGAGGCCAAATTATATACAAATCTCTCCTCGAACCTAATTTTGTAGGCATGAGGTATAATGTTATAACAATGTATCATTGTAGCTTTACCATGAGGTATTATCAGGTATGTAATTTGATTATAAAGTTTAGTGAATCTGAGGTTAAAGGCTTTGATAATATCTAGGTTGGAAAACCATATTATTGTATTCCTTCAACCAAATTATTGGGCTTCACTGTTGCCCATAGGTGGAATTGAACCAATAACACAATTTTGCTCGAGTGGTGAAGGATTTAGGTTGCAACTCAAAGAAATATGTGGCAACTTTCCCCTCCAAGTAGTTTACAAATAACCTCATGCATATATCATTATCATTGGCTCCAATGTTATTGCAAGCATTAGAGAAAGCATTTAAGTGCTCTTCTACTATGCAAGTGCCATTACCACATATTTTTGGTGAATTATATTTAAATCAAGTAAAGGAGCTATTGCAGGTTCCAAATCTAAAGGAAAAGGGATGTGCTAAGGATTTTCATTTAAATATTATTCAAACTCGAATAACCGATATTTCTTGATGACCTTATTTGGATTAGTGGTTGAGATGGTGGGCTTGTATTTGCTGTAAATACTATCAAATGGAGGTGCAATAATTTTTATAGGAAGGATGTCAAATATGAGTACCCGACGTATGAGTGTGGTTCTTGACTATGAAAATACCTTTTGAGAGTAGTCTTGTTATTCCAATATTCTTCTTTCTACCCCTCACAACTGATAGGGAGTTGTATTCAGGATATTTTCCTCTCAACTAATGAGATTGTTGAGAAGTTTCAAAGGTTTGATGGGAGAACATTCATTGGAAAGGAGTCTTAGGAGTTGAATGTGGAGATTGTGATGGGCACAAAGGTGTATGCACACATTAATTAAAATATTCAATTAAGTTGGATTTTGGCTATGCGTTGTTTGAACTGCTCATAAAAAATCTCAATATCATAGAATATGGAAACCCAATATCTCTAATATCTTGCTCAGTTTTAGCGGTATCTGATAAAATATTGAACAAACCAACATAAATAATATTCTAATTATTAAAATTTGGAAAGATGTTCAATCGAAATAGGGATAGTATGGTCATTTATTATGGAGAAAGCTTCAATTTAATCTACTTGCTTGAGAAACTATAATATTTCATACAAATATCTCAATAACAAGACAACAAATGTGAGCAATTAACCTTAATTAATATCTTATGCTGTATTGATTTAGTTGAACTAAGAGTAATGACAGAGAAATATCATCCTAATCGATACTTGGCCAAAAAGGTTCAACCCTTGTCATAGTCTTATAGATAAATTAGAAAAACATAAAAACCCAAGAAAGCACTCAAAAAAGAAAAAAAAGAAAGAGAAACATAAGAAACAAAATCAGTCTAAACAAGAAAAACATAAGTACCAATAAAAGGTGGCAATCAATTTACGTCCCCAGTATGGTCACCAAGAAGGATGTTGATGGATACACATATAAATTTACACCCTTTCGAATTCTTGGTTGAATAGGCCAAGAATTTGGGAACAATACCCGATTTATAGACTTATCAAAATACTATACAACTTCGAAGTATACAAAAGAAAAAAAATTACAAAATGTTACTAACATCCCTATGTTGAGAAGGCAAGTGAAAGATTAAAATACATGCATGGAATTTAAACATGGCAATTAAATTTAGTTGATTGAAACAACATAAATATTATCATAACAAAACTTAATAAAATTTTAGTACAAATAGCTTAGTGCCTTTGTTTAAAGTATAATTCCATAAACAATAAAGACACAATGTATAATACACATGTCACAACAATCAAGAAGATGAAAAATATAAATAATAAGGACAATTCACAGGATGGAAAAATAAATAGGATATACTTGATTGAATAATTTCAATAATAATGTTCAGATATAATAAAAAACAAACTCAACAGATTTAGAAATATGCACTTAAGAGATTCTTAAAAAATGACCATTTTCTAGGATCGTATAGGTCAAATGCTAGCAACTATGAACAATAAATTAATCAAAGTTTGTTGTACTCAACTTAGATAAAGTGTTCAGGAATTGGTATGTGACGCAAGCCTAAAGCTTGCAATACCCAGGAACTTCAACTCTGTTCTTATCCAAAGAATTCATCATTATATACCCAAGTCAAAACCTCAACAGTTGGCAAATTCATACAATACCATTTAATTGCGGAATCCTTCCAACATAAATCCCATACTACTCACCCATCACTTCCATTATTTGTTTCAATTCAACAACATGAGTATATAGGATCCGATAATAGTGTGAGTTCAATATTTGAATAAAAACCAATTTGTATTATAACAAAGTTCCACTTTTGAACCCAATATAAACCTCAGTCACAACTTATTATACCAGCGTTGTTCAAATTCCATTCGGTTTAAACATACTTGTGTTATTAAGCGTTGTCCATCCTCCAGCTCAAACTCTGCTTTTAACACTGTCATCGAAACTCAATAAAAATATGCGGCTCTGCTACCATTTCAATCTCACATAAAACTTTTCATCCCAAATTCAAATCTTGAAACTCTTCAGACATTCCCATAAACAATCTCAAAATATATTGGCTGGATTCAATTAAAGAGTGCACCCTTACCTTTGAAACTTCGATGCTTACTCCTCATATGTCTGCCCACTAACTAAATTTCAAACAACAAACAGCTCGAAGTGTTTATTAACAAAACAGCTCGAAGTTTTTCATTTCAGCAACCTGTATATATGGTTTTACAACGCGGATTTTTAAACAACCTCCATAAACAAAGGCGCCCATATATTAAGACTGTGTCTGGCAATCATTTTCATGCTTATAGCTTATATCTTACTCATTCTAGACTGCGCCCTTCAGATTCTTCAACAATCGAACTATTCAACTCATGAGATTTATCTGTTTCAAAAGACCATTGTCATAAAACATACCTGTTTATTGAAACGTTGTCATCATGGCATAAGTTTGCATCTGAATGTCTCTGTGTTTCCTCCAAGTCAACTACAACACGCACTCTTTACAGATCATTCATTTGCGTCCAAACCTTATATCAATCACTGTCTTTGTAGATATAATGTGCTGCCAAATAGCACGATTTCTTCTCGGAGAAAAACGTTTCCTCTGCTTCTGATGCAGAACAGAGACAAATAAAGTAGGAGAGCCAATGGCGCAGATGCTTATTCCTTCAATCGACCTCCCATTTCAATACATCTCCAGGCTACACGTGGACTTTAGCATTCTACGCATCCACATTCAGAATTCACTCCAGGTACTCTATAACATAATTTCTCCAACACCGCCTCACAGTA
>APFE030866062.1:33604-43667 GCA_000404065.3 Pinus taeda
GGAAGGACTTCATTGTAATGCATGGCCTGGAGGTGAGCGGTGAAGGCTCACTTGGCCGGATTGGCCAGGGTTTTGGCCAAGGATAATGAAATTTCATTACGATCGGGTTTTTCCCCAGATTTGGAGTTTTCCCATATAAACATGTGCATTTATGTGTTTATGGTTGCTGCTGGTTATTTTTATATTTGCTTCTCTCAATAATTCTGCGTAATTAATTTATGTTCTTGGGTAAATTTCTTAACAATTGGTATCAGAGCCATGGTTGAGGGTTTGGGCTTCGAATGTATGCCTTCAATGAAGGATTTATTTTAGCCCAATGGAAATGGTGTTGCAGAGAGCAGTCCTGTAACAGAGGAACCCCAAGTCAAGTTTAAGGGGGGAATTGTTAAGTAAACTTGACTCGGGATAGAGTCAAAGGAGGTTAAACAGTGATGGTTTTGGGGCACATGGTATTGTGCACCCATGGTATTCTGCCCGTGGTATTATATGTAATGGAGCCTATAAAAGGCTGGAAGGACTTCATTGTAATGCAAGGCCTGGAGGTGAGCGGTGAATGCTCACTTGGCCGGATTGGCCAGGGTTTTGGCCAAGGATAATGAAATTTAATTATGATTGGGTTTTTCCCCAGATTTGGGGTTTTCCAGGATAAACATGTGTATTTATGTGTTTATGGTTATTGCTGGTTAATTTTATATTTATTCCTCTCGGTAATTAATTTATGTTCTTGGGTAAATTTCTTAACACAGTAGATCCTTCATTTCTTTGTAGAACGTCCGGTAAAAAAAACCTGTTTCAATTGACATGGGTAAAACAGACCTCTGCGTTAATATTAAAACAGAACTCTGTCTCGGTTTACTTCGATTAGATCATACTTCACCCGATGTATATTTAATTCTGTATTGTCTTGCAATGTAATTTCATACAGCTTTATGACTACCGTGCGCCCTTACTACTAATAAAAACAGAAAAGCAATCGATTTACTCAACACACCCAGTTTTCCTCTGGCAATTAATAACATCGATTCTTCAGTTCATGTGTAGAGTCTCAACACACATTAATTCACACGGATTTATTATTCCAACTAACCACTGTAATTTCAATGTTATATAATATCGATTTCTACAACCATGTGCAGAGCCATATCTCAAAATTTATTAAACGCAAACATGTTCATACAGAATCGAATTCAGCATACTCATATGTATATAAAAACAAACATTCACAAAGAGCTTTCTATTCATGGCCAGATATGCAAATCTATGGCCCTTTTGCAAACTGCCCGAAGGCTTCCAAGGAGAACCCTTGCTCACTTCTCACACTCACTCACCCCTCCTTCATGCCTTTGAGGCTTGATGAATTTATACAATTTAAAAATGAACTAATCAAATGCTCAATCCCTTCAATTTCTCAACAAACCCCTAAATCTCTCAACATCCCTAAAGGATAGATCTTTATCCCTAAAATCCTTCAACTAATTAAATTCTCTCATATCCTGTTATTAAACAAAAAGATATTTACAAAAATCCTCACCTTCTCCTATTTTATTCAAATTAATTAATAAAATATTAAAAATTATCACACCCCCTTTTAACATATTTACAAAATAAAAAACGCCCTTGATGCTCCTGCATCAGACTCCCCATGTAAGAAAATTCATGACCACCTGGTCATCAGTCTGGATATTTCCTCCTAGATCCCAAATTTTATTTTGTAATCTTCCTTTGCTTGTTAATTGCTTTACTGCTGTTGTTATCCAGGCTTCCATATTTTGTGCTGTAGTGCTCCACTTGCTCTGCTCTTGCAATCTTTCGCTGTCTTTCCTTTTCTTTCTTGCTGCTGGTCTCTTCCGGGATTCTTTCGTCATCAGTCTTCTAATACTTTCAGTCTCTCGATCCAATAAATCTCCCAGCTGTTGATTTCTAGCTGTCTGTTGAGCTAAGACAGCTTGCTCAATTTTTATTTTCTCTATCTGTACTGTCACTTGCTGAATTCTTGCTTCTATGCTTGTTTCTGTTCTGACTGCCACCCGATCATCCATGCCCTCTTGTCTTCTGGAACAGAAAACTTCTTCTTCCTTCATTTGACTGCTCAATTGAGTCAAATGTTCTGCAACAATACCTGCATTCACAAAACACTTGTTAGAATAAAAATCAGAAGGCATCAGTGCCTTATCCTCCTTTGCCAACACTTCAGTATGCTGTTTTGAAGTCTCCTCCACTATCAGCACATCAGTATGCTGATTCTCTTTGCCCAAAGAATCCTCTGAAGAATTCTCAAGGCTGTCAACTAGTCTTTCTCCCACATCATCTGCTTCCATGATATCTTTCTGCACTCGTTCACTGTACTGAACTCTTTCTTCTGCCATCTCCCTGTCATACTCCGAATTTTCCAACAAATATTCTAGCAATGCAATTTCTCTGTGACATTGCTGAAGCATAACATCACCATCACTTACAGTCCCTACATTCATACACAACTTGTCAGTTTGAAAACTACAAGTCTCAACAACTTTAATCATCGGTTCATATACCAGCTCTTCCATCTGATCATCTTCTTCATTCACATGAACTTCCTCTTCAACAAAACCTATAATCACATCACAACTGTTAGCTATAAAAACACAAGAGTTCACATTATCCAGCTGATCTGGATCTGCCCAATAATTCAAGAAATCGTCAATGATATCCTCCTCTATTTGATCAATTGAAACCTCCTCTTCCAACTCAACTGCTCTGAGTTGTGTACACTTCAACTGTACATCCATCATCTTCTCGAGCTTCTTCAGCTCTTCCATTAACTGCATGTTTATCTGTCGATCTCTTTTCTGTTGTAGCTTTTGCCACTTCACTTTCTTTCCCTTAAGTGGAAAGATCCATCCTCTATTCTGGTTTTCCTGCTCTTGCAGCCATTCCTCTAGTACTTGCAATTGCACTTTCATTACTGCAATCTCTCTTTCTCTGACTTCTGCAGTCATCTCATCGTTGTGGCATTCCTCTGAACCTCTTCTTTGATCCTCCATGATCACTTTGTCCATGAGTTGTTCACTCACTATGAGTTGTACTAGCCTCTACGACAACAATCTCTTCTGCTACCACTTACCTCACCAAGCCCTCCTCACTCGTCTTTTGGTAAGTACTGGTGCACTGCCTCTGGAACCTCTTTGAGCACTCTCCTCTGCTCTCTTTCTGGGCTATCTCTTCAACTCGCCTTCTTCTTTAGGACACTGCAATTGTCCTCCTTATTCAGCCTTTAGCTGAATGCCAGGTTCAATGCCATCGTCTTCTCTGCAACCATAAACCTCAATCATAAATTTCAAATCAGAAAATCATCTCACCTGCCTGATCTCATCCTTCATTCGCCTCTGTAATTTCCTTCACTGTAATCCTGTTCACTTGCAATTATGTATGCTGCATATCAGATTTAAAAATCTGATCTTCCTTTCATCATTCATCATACAGTCAAAAAGACATTTCAGTTCTCATTCAGAAAATAAATATTTCAATAGAGCATTCTGACTCTGATACCAAAAATGACGCAAGCCTAAAGCTTGCAATACCCAATAACTTCAACTCTGTTCTTATCCAAAGAATTCATCATTATATACCCAAGTCAAAACCTCAGCAGTTGGCAAATTCATACAATACCATTTAATTGCGGAATCCTTCCAACATAAATCCCATACTACTCACCCATCACTTCCATTATTTGTTTCAATTCAACAACATGAGTATATAGGATCCAATAATAGTGTGAGTTCAATATTTGAATAAAAACCAATTTGCATTATAACAAAGTTCCACTTTTGAACCCAATATAAACCTCAGTCACAACTTATTATACCAGCGCTGTTCAAATTCCTTTCGGTTTAAACATGCTTGTGTTATTAAGCGTTGTCCATCCTCCAGCTCAAACTCTGCTTTTAACAATGTCATCAAAACTCAATAAAAGGATGCGGCTCTGCTACCATTCAATCTCACATAAAAACTTTCATCCCAAATTCAAATCTTGAAACTCTTCGGACATTCCCATAAACAATCTCAAAAATATATTGGCTGGATTCAATTAAAGAGTGCACCCTTACCTTTGAAACTTCGATGCTTACTCCTCATATGTTTGCCTACTAACTAAATTTCAAACAACAAACAGCTCGAAATGTTTATTAACAAAACAGCTCGAAGTTTTTCATTTCAGCAACCTGCATATATGGTTTTACAACACGGATTTTTAAACAACCTCCATAACCAAAGGCGCCCATATATTAAGACTGTGTCGGGCAATCATTTTCATGCTTATAGCTTATATCTTACTCATTCTAGACTGCGCCCTTCAGATTCTTCAACAATCGAACTATTCGACTCATGAGATTTATCTGTTTCAAAAGACCATTGTCATAAAACATACCTATTTATTGAAACGCTGTCATCATGGCATAAGTTTGCATCTGAATGTCTCTGCGTTTCCTCCAAGTCAACTACAACACACACTCTTTACAGATCATTCATTTGCGTCCAAACCTTATATCAATCACTGTCTTTGCAGATATAATGTGCTGCCAAATACCACGATTTCTTCTCGGAGAAAAACGTTTCCTCTGCTTCTGATGCAGAACAGAGACAAATAAAGTAGGAGAGCCAATGGCGCAAATGCTTATTCCTTCAATCGATCTCCCATTTCAATACGTCTCTAGGCTACACGTGGACTTTAGCATTCAACGCATCCACATTCAAAATTCACTCCAGGTACTCTATAATATAATTTCTTCAACACCGCCTCACAGTAGATCCTTCATTTCTTTGTAGAACGTCTGATAAAAAAAACCTGTTTCAATTGACATGGGTAAAACAGACCTCTGCGTTAATATTAAAACAGAACTCTGTCTCGGTTTACTTCGATTAGATCATACTTCACCCGATGTATATCTAATTATGTATTGTCTTGCAATGTAATTTCATACAGCTTTATGACTACCGTGCGCCCTTACTACTAATCAAAACAGAAAAGCAATCAATTTACTCAACACACCCAGTTTTCCTCTGGCAATTAATAACATCGATTCTTCAGTTCATGTGTAGAGTCTCAACACACATTAATTCACACGGATTTATTATTCCAACTAACCACTGTAATTTCAATGTTATATAATATCGATTTCTACAACCATGTGCAGAGCCATATCTCAAAATTTATTAAACGCAAACATGTTCATACAGAATCGAATTCAGCATACTCATATGTATATAAAAACAAACATTCACAAAGAGCTTTCTATTCATGGCCAGATATGCAAATCTATGGCCCTTTTGCAAACTGCCCGAAGGCTTCCAAGGAGAACCCTTGCTCACTTCTCACACTCACTCACCCCTCCTTCATGCCTTTGAGGCTTGATGAATTTATACAATTTAAAAATGAACTAATCAAATGCTCAATCCCTTCAATTTCTCAACAAACCCCTAAATCTCTCAACATCCCTAAAGGATAGATCTTTATCCCTAAAATCCTTCAACTAATTAAATTCTCTCATATCCTGTTATTAAATAAAAAGATATTTACAAAAATCCTCACCTTCTCCTATTTTATTCAAATTAATTAATAAAATATTAAAAATTATCACACCCCCTTTTAACATATTTACAAAATAAAAAAACGCCCTTGATGCTCCTGCATCAGTATGCTATTGTAAAATGAGTCAATATATCAATATTGCCAAAAGTGCAACAAATTTAATCATTAGTGACTAAAATTAAAGATGCCGCTCACAAGAAGAAAGTTGGTTTGGCCTTTGTCAATGTTGCTATTTAAAATAAGCTTTGTTGACCAGAGTTTGTAAGATGAAAATATCTAAACACAAAATCAAATACCCAAATGAAGAATAAAATTTATGTCATACCAACTTGTGTAGCAATTGAGGGATCCTGTCTTTCCTTGTATGAGCCAATATTTGTATTCAAGTTGTCCTCATAACATTTATATAGTTGTTTGCCTTTCTTTTAATAAAAACTTTTAGTTTTCATAACTAATCATAATCTTTGTTAACTCAAAGGAAAGACAAATTAAAATAGGCTTCTAAAAACTAGGAGTGCATAATGACTCAAAAGGGGGGAGGAACCACATCCATGTCATAAAAAATTTCCACATCACCATTGCTATCCCAAATTAATATTCAAGATAATTTCCATATAAATATCATATATGCTTACATTGCATAAAACTACAATTATTGGAATTGACATCCTCAAAACACACACACAAATATATATATAATATATATATATATATATATATATATATATATATATAAAATATTATATATACCCTCGTTCAAAATATGCATGTCTATGAATCCAACCACCAAAACAAAAACTCATGTTGCCATCAAACTATACACTTGAAATATAAGTTATAGTAAAATATCAATGTTGTTCAAAAATTCCTTAAACTAGACATCAAAATTTATTATTAAGCAAATGCCATTGTATTGCTCTTGTTTTCTACCAAGAATTTCTCCATTGAAAAAAGTAGATTTATTGATCTCCATGTAGCTTTCTTCACCCGTTTCTTTGGAGGCAGAAATAATGGAGATAATCACTGGTTGAGGGGGTAAAAATCAGTGGGAAGTCTTTTACAGATTCAAATTTATAGTATTTGTAAATAATGGCTCAATATTAGTGGATTTGGCAACTAAAATATCAACAAATTTTACAACTTGGGCATTACTAAGGTGAAAATCCACATTTGCAATAGGGGAAATGACACCTTTGGAATTCAAATCATGATTTATTTCTCTAGAGGTGGATGAAGACGCACGAGTAGCAGGAGAGCGGGAATGAATAAAAGCATGATGAATTCGTTTGGGGTTAGTTCCCCAACATTTATTACCAGTATTGGGTGGATCTAGAATAAGGTTCTAGCCATCATTATCATCCCAAGTGTTATTATCTGGATGTGGTCCAAGAATATCATGTATATTTAGGTGTGGCCTAAGAGAAGGAGTGGCACAATTCTGGTGCATAGGAGGGAAGAAAGAAACATTAGGGGATCCAAGATACAAGTGACCCGTGGTGGCCAATTGTTAAATTCATCAGAATCAACATTGAAATGCACAAAAAATAGAACTTACTTATTCCTCCTTGTATCCCACTTGTGAGGGGGCCTATTTCTACTGCCTCAACCTTTACTTTGCGCTCGGGAACCTGAATTCATGTTTGTAATTAACCATAAATTAATAACAACCAACAAAAATAGGCTAATTTAATACATAAACTCAATTCTATTTTAAATTACTACAATACAGATGCATCAACAAAGGATAACTAATTCTCATGTGGCCGAGTGAAAATTCGCTGAAGGGTGTGGATTATGGAAGAGGCACAGAGGAAATGTTGTGCAGGGACATGTGTGCCACAAATATTTAATGAAAAGCCACACTATACCACTTATTCATTCAACCTTTTAATTTTTCCCATTTTTATTTTTTATTAACAGGGAAAATTCGAACACAAAATTATGCTATAGTTTTGACAAACATTTTCTTCATATTTTTTAGAGAATTTAATTGCATAGTGCCAATGCCATAATTCATTTGTTAATACTGTCTTCAAACAGAGCATTTGTTTTCCCCTTTTATTTTTTATTTTTTTGGAATAAGGTTTTCGACTAGGGTTTTTGGAATTACACGATTTACGATGAGGGATTATGGTAATTGAAAGAATGGGACAATGGAATAGAGGATGGGATATTGAGCAATGATAACATGAAACACAAATTTTCCCATGGGGAATTATTGGAGGTAAAAAAAATACTATGCATGTGGGGATGCTTGACATTTGTAGCGGGCCTTTCCCCCCTTTTTTATTTTCTCAGAGCGCAAATGCTAGAGGAAATAGGATATAATTACAAGGAATACATACATAGAAAAATCAAAATAAGGGTTTTGTTGCATGGGATTTTTATTTTTTATTTTTTAAAACTGAGATGGAGAAAAAGGCTCTTTAAAACTTTCACCTTTATAATTAAACAATGACTGAAACTTCAATTAAAACCCTATTTGTGGTGTGGCTTCGAATTGTAGAGAAATAATTTGATAAGGGAGGAGAAGGAATGGTCATAGGGTAAACAAGAGAAAAGATTAAGATAAAATCAAATTTTCTATAAAACACACAAAGATTAGTTAGCCAGTGAAAAATGTACTGGAATGTGTAATTAACCATCAATAACTTACTTGTAATCTGACTTAGAAAGTGATGAAATATGCAATTATCCCACTAAATAGCTCACAGACTCCAATTCAATCTCATTGTTTCTCAATAGTCATGGTGGTAGGCCAGGTGATAAAAATACCAAATGAACTCGAGCATTCAAATCCAAAAGGTTAAAAAATAAGGGAGTAAACTCCCTCACCATTAAAAACCGTCGATTTAGACCGAGGTTCATTTTCACCGTAGATCAAACACAAGAATTACACATAAAAATCACTAGATAGAGTTTTAGGTTCCTTGGGGATTAATTTAAGGCTATAGATGGTGCAAAGCTGGCACAAGTATAATGGTTTAACTAAATTCATGCATCTAAGATGAAGAGAAAGTATCAAATCAGTGGAAACAACACAACATTACCATGTTTGCCAACATGTGGATCGTGCCACATGATACCTCATAATCATATGACAAGTAGGCTGTCGACGTGGATGTTCCAATATATGCACCCAATAGGCTTCCAATATCACATTAATATTAACACTAAAGGAGTTTATAGTCTCTCACCTATGTAGGAATAAGGTGGAAGGGCCAAAATGAAAGACTGATATACATATTCATGATTTAACCATATTACCAAATTCAATTTCCAAATGTCTTCCATAACAATCAACATCATATAACCACATCAAAAGCCACGATAAGGATTATAAAGTATAACCATATCAAATGTCTGCATAGCAATTATAACCATAGTGCCCAATGCAAGTTTGACAATGCAATTTGTATGGATATACTAAATTCTGAGCCATATAATGGAGTTTGAAATAATGAATTTGACAGATTTAAACATAGCCCATTTAAAGAAATAGTAAACATTTCAACCTTTTATAACATGATTTGTGTCATGAACCATTCTCCAAATATAATACCAAAGTTTTGATGGTGGCAAACATAAACATATATGTAGTTAGGTCATGACAACTTCAGATTTTAACTAGTCTCCTCAAACCAAGAATGGATAGTCATTAATATATATCATCATGAAATAATGCATACAATCTTATGTAAAAAAAATCTTCGTGGTACTCACCCTTTTGGTCATGGTAACAAAAAACAAGGTTTCAAGATGACAAAGACATAATTTTTTGTGGCTAGGTAAGGTGCAACCATGCATGGCTTGTTGAAAATTGGCAACAAGAAATTGCTAAAAATAGCACTAATAAAAATAGCAGTTTGGGCATCAGTGCTAGATTGGGCAAAAAGGAATGAAAAATGGAAGTGTTAAAAATAGAATTTCTATTTTTAGCAGTTCAAGTTGGATTCCTATTTTTAGACAGTCCCTGGTCTAAAATAGGAAGTAAAATTCGAATTTGGTCTTACCAGCAGTTTGAACATTATTTAATTAATTCTCCACGAGTTAATTAGCTAAGGAAAATCAAACTTGAAGCCTTTGTGAGGACATGTAATAATTTCTCCACTGATTGGGGAATGTGTCCTTGATTTGCTCCACTGATTGAGGAATTAAGGATGAGTTCTATATTGAGAGGATCGGTTGGCTTAGTTTAACTTAGTCAAGTCTAGTTAGATTAATTTAACAAGTTGTTAAATTAATGAGATTCAGTTTGTTGATGCTTGCATGCATGTGACAGCTGGTATTTTCAGATAACTGAGTATTCTTCACTCATGGATAACTGATGCATGTCAATTCTGTTAGAGACCTAGTTGAGATCAGAGAAGGGACAATGTACTATCAGTTGGATGAATATTTTTCCCATAAAGGAAGCTCATCCATGATGAGGATTTATCTCCTTCAGGTTTGTGCAGTTAGATCAGAGGTTAGTGAGTGTGTGAGGAGGCCAATTCACAC
>APFE030866066.1:0-28325 GCA_000404065.3 Pinus taeda
TGCACAATGCAAAACTAGTTAGTACACCTTTTGCTAGCCATTTCAAACTTAGTAAGGAAATGTGCCCAAAGACACAAGAAGACGTGGATTATATGTCTAAAGTTCCATATGCATCAGCAGTTGGAAGCTTAATGTATGCAATGGTCTGCACAAGGCCTGATATTGCACATGCAGTGGGAGTTGTAAGCAGGTACATGAACAATCCAGGAAACGTTGGATGGCGGTGAAATGGATTCTCAGATATTTGAAAGGTACCACAAATCAAGCATTATGCTTTGGTGGTTCAAACATTTCTCTACAGGGATATGTTGATGCAGATATGGCAGGTGACAAAGATAACAGGAGGAGCACTACAGGATACGTATTTACTGTAGGTGGAACATCTGTCAGTTGGGTTTCAAAAATCCAAAGTGTTGTTGCACTTTCAACAACAGAAGCAGAGTGTGTTTCTGCTATAGAGGCTAGTAAAGAAATGATTTGGTTACAAAGGTTTATGGGTGAATTGGGTAAGGAGCATGATATGGGCACATTATACAATCATAGCCAAAGTGCCATTCATCTTGCAAGGAACTCAGCATTTCATTCTAGGACTAAACACATACAGCTCAAGTACCATTTCATACGATCAGTTTTGGAAGATGGAGAGTTGGAGCTGGAAAAGATACACACTAGCCAAAATCCTGCAGATATGCTAACAAAAGTTGTAACCAGGGAGAAACTGAGGATATGCTCAGTTACAATTGGTCTTCAAGTATGATGAAGAAGATGAGAAGCAACCAGGTCCAAAGAGGAGTCATTGTCCAACAAATGAAGCAGCGGTGGAGTTGCTATAATCAGTCTCCAAGTGGGAGATTGTTGGGTGTGGAGCTTGATTATCTTTTGTATTCAAAGGTATCGCCACATTGGACCCCAGTTCGAAATGGGGGGTTCAACGCCTCCCGTAAAACATTCACTGTAGGTGGGGTCCAGTGGGGGCGACCGTGACCTTTGGGGAGCCCCCCCCCTGGCGGGGGGTTTCGGGGGTAGTGCCCCCAAAGCTAAGAATAGATTTAAAATTGCCTAGTAAAAGTATAGTAATTTCTAGTCAATCTGGGCCGTTCATTAAGCAGATATCTGATGGTAGAAGTTATGTTTAATTTAGGGTTTTTTGCCCTATAAGGCAACCCCTCACTATATATGAGGGAATTGTATTGCATCTATGTAGACCTATATTCTGAGTGAGAAAGAGAGAGGAGATTGAGAGAGAAGAGGGTGTTATAGTGGATCTGTTGTAGGTTGTATCTCTTCAGTTTGCTGGATAATATAAAAGGAAGGTCTAGTTGTTTCTCTGTGGACGTAACCCAAACTGAGTGAACCATGTATATCTGTGTCTCTCTTCTTTTATGCGTTCTTTTTGTGTTTATTTTTCTGCAATATTCTATGTGTTCCATTGCTCCGTAATATATAATTTACTAACATCCTAAAGCAATTCAAACAAATCAACCTTTCAACTTATGCACCACTATAACGGTAAAACCAAAAATAAAAAGAAATTAGGAAATATAATTTTTGGGGTTAAATATGATAAAAATTGTTTATTTTCCTCTTTTTTCCCCTTTTTCTTTCCACCTTGCTCTAAACCTCTTTATTGGAAGTGGAAGTAACTATTTCCATCTAATTTTTTGTTGCTTGTGTAGGAATTTCTTTTTCTGAATTAGAACTTTCAGATACATGTGTTCACTTTGTCCCCCTTGAATCTTTTCCTATGCACATTTCCTATTTTATCTTCTAAAAGATGATGATCTCCTTAGAAGTCATCCCCCCTTGGATGTCTTCTCTTGGTTTGTTGTTTTTCTATTCACCTCCATTATCTTGAGTATGTTCATCTGGGTTCTGATTCTCTTCCTCTAGCTCTTCATCTTCCTCTACTATATTATTTGGAAACTGCCAACCCCTTAGCTTTAGACATTGCCACTTTTTATTTTTTTGAGGTTTTTTTTGCTTGAGGCAAATAATTCTGCAGATGCCCTATTTGGAAACATTAACGACATATGAAAGTTGTGTTCTCATAATTGATCACCTGGGACCACTCAAAATTTTCATGTTTTAATAGGATATGATCAGGAAGACCCTTGTTAAGTTCCATCTCAACACATATTCTGGCAAAAGTAAAAATTCCCTTTGATGTTCTATCCATGTCTAATGTTTTGATCTTGCCAATAATATTTACAATGACCTCCAATATTGAAAGATGCTAGAAGAGAAGAGGAAGGTTTGGTAACCTTACCCATATTGGCAACGAATAAGCCTACTAGTTTTGGCAAAAAACCATAAATCGAGATATTAAAGCTATGTTTTGTAGATATACAAAATCAATTTTCAAATCTAGGGATTTAAACTCTGTGACCAGTATCAAAGGAGGTTGTTTGGCTAGAGCAACATTATTCCCTTTAAGTGCATCCTTAAATGAAGTTTGTGCATTAGTATTACCGGAATTTGCATTAGTGTTTTTGTGGGCTGAAGACTCGTCCACTCCAAAAATTCCACCCCGCAATCTCATGTTTATAATAATTGTTTAATTATAGGTGATGCCATATTCTTGCAACCATATGCCGTCTTGTAAAATATTGCCTTCATAAATCAAACTATGAGAATTTGCTAGAAAGCCTAGGCTATTTTGCACTTTATGTTTCAGATCTCTTACTAGATCTAAATCCCAAACATAACAAAAAAAAAATGATTTTCCACATGGGAGCTTTGAAAAAAATTGGAAGGGCTTCATTGGATCATTATTTTCCTTGTATGAAGCAAGAGGATATGAGGGCTTGATCAGAGAAAGAGATTGAATTTGAGGCTTAGACCTTTGATTACATGACCGTATCTTTGAAATCCCAGTGTCTAGATCCGTAAGAAAGAGCAAGGAAAGGAGTTGATTTGAACAACACTAATCTTTCGTGCCTACATTCACATCATATCTGCTAGATCCTATGAGAAATTTCAATATTAACCATATAACCATGCTCACAAGGGCATGATCTAGCACACTAGAAATAAAAGCACCACCCATCATCCATCTTCCCACCCATAATTTTTGCTTGCCAAATACAACAAGATCTGAATGACACCACTCATAAAAAGGTAGATCCAAGTTTGCAGAAGAGGAATCCATTAGAGTTTTTACATGGTTCCAAAATTATTTTTCCAAATCCATAAGAAAAAATTTCAAATCCTTGACACAAACATAGATCCTTTGTGGAGGGATTGGTCTCCATAATTTCACAAAGAACAAACCCAATTCTATTCACCAGATGCGTAGATCATGATAGAGGAAACACCCTCCATGAATGCCAAGAACAGATCCATAGTCAGTGGTGACGACCCAACAAATCCTCTGAACGTAGAAGGAAACCCTAGCAAAACTCATTTCTCCTCTCCCACAAATGTTCAACATTCAGGTACGTTTTACTAACACATAATCAACATTTGCAACAGAAATAAGTAGAGAAAATAATACTTATATTTTAATTATCCAACTAGATATAGAACTTTGACATTCCACCTAACCATAGACCATGATGTTCATTTATTTCAACAACGGGTCACCATCAATTTGAGGCGTTGACTCCATGGGGCATCAACATAATCTTGCCCAAAACTTGGTACATACTGTTAGGTTCCTATACCAATAGGAGTCATAATTTTGAATGACTAAGGTTAAGCCTTGTAAAATTGTACATACCTTTTCTTTTTGCAAATGTATTCCATATTATTTAAAAATTAAAGAATGTAAAGAGGGTATGTCCTAAAAGAAAATCAAAGGACAAAAAGAAAAAGACAAGGTCAAAAAATGAAAATATATGAACCCCAAAAAACAAAAAGAGACCATGAAAGTGTGCAAGTCTAAATGCCACTACTATTTACTTTATGCATAATAACAATTGTGTGCAACTTGTTATTCATGCTACAATCCATGATAATCAAATTGTTTAATCTTGGTTATTTCATGCTTTGAATTTAATGTTTAGAGTTAGAGAATAAAATCTAACCAAACAATTTAATCTTGGCAGATCATTAGATAGGTAGAGAAAATAAAAGGAGCTCATCGGTTTAATCTGAGCCCTTGGATGATATAAGGTTAGAATTAGATAAATTATTTTTCAAAAGAAAAATGGATGTTAAGGGTTTGCTAGTCTAAATGTACCCACATAAAATGAAGAAAAAATGGTAGGGTAAGTAATGGTTAAGTAGAACAAAGGTTGTTGAAGTGTAAAGTTGATTGGATCAAACACATGCATCATACTAAGACACATATTTCTATATGTATGATTGACTATGGAAGAAAAAACAAAGGTTTGCAAGTTAATATGTTTAACTCCCCCTCGTTCATTTTTCCCCTTACTTACAAACTTCCTATCCACAAGTATGTTCTAGTATTTTAAATCCTTCAAGTCAAAGAGGTTCATAGCATTTCTTTGACTTTTGGTGGGGCTGGACCCTCGACTTAATGACTTATGGACATCAAGTGTTGGAATCCCCTTCATGAAATTCATTTCCCCTTCATTTCCCTAATAAAACTCTTTTTCCTAAGGTTAAACTCCATTAGCCTATGAAAAGTGAGAAACACCATGTTAAATCCCATTTCATTCAAAAACCGACAAAAGATTTTATCCTAAGTTAAGTGTATGTAAAGGAAATGTACAAATATTACATTACACTTAATACTATTTTCATCTCCGCTCATTTCATGTCATATTAATTTCTAATTTAATTATATAGCTCCCATAATCCTTTGTTTCTCCTATATAAATAAATCCCTATGTATTATCCCCACCCATAGTTTAACTATAAACTATAGCTTTATTCTATTCCCCCTGATGAAACCCACTTAACCCATCAATTCTTCGCGAAGTTAAGTTAAACCTTCATTACTCGTTCGATCCTCTAACCCCATGATTAACCCCACAATAATCACAATCCGTCGTAATTAAAGTCCATTGCCCCCCCTAAACCTCCATCCATTTCCTCTATGCTAGTCTAGAACTTGACTACCGTCTGATGCTCAATGCCCAAATCAAACGGTGCACAACCATATCGGGCTCACCCGATGCCCAACCTTTACACGCCCGATCAATTAAACCCATGATTAAATCTTAATAAATCCCAATCCACTGAGGATTAAAGCTCTGCCCCCCCCCAAAGCCCATGCTTTTGTCACCCGCACACCTCCCTCACTCGACTGCTATCCGATCACCATCCTCCTCATCCGACAGTCCACAGCCGTATTGGCCACGCCCGATGGTCGATCGTTACCCGCCTGATAAAACAATTTTCCCCCGAACCCCAAATGTTATGTGTCAGGCGCAGAGGTAGATCGAGTGACCCCTCCTCAATACTGCCTTTGCCACAAAAGCGGTGTGATGGCTTGGGAAATCGCCTCCCTTCTCAAACCGAGAAACCACTCACTTTTCACTTAACTAATCCTGTGCCAAATTTAAAAAATTGCCCATTAAAACCCTAAAAACCTTAGTTTTCATTCCCTGTTTCACAGTAAAACCTATCAAACCCTTTCGGCGCCACCCTGAACCTCTGCAACACAATTTGACCTCCGATTACTTTCAAAACATTGCAACGACTCCTTTCCTATACATCCCTATGCAATAAAGCCATCAATTGCCTTTCCTGCCAACCTATGTTTTCTTAATGATTGTTGTATTTTGCAGGTAATTAGCAGAAGACTAGAGCTTGGATAAACAATTTTGATACTAGTCACAAAACTTGTTTACTCCAAGACTCGAAAGGAAATCTATTTAAAAAACCTTCATTCAGAAGAAGAAAACAGTTATACAAAGAACAAAGAAAGAAATCATTCACACAGAGACATTGACTGTTAAAACAAAGGAGCCAGGCAGAGCATACAGTCAAAAGACAAACAATTCAAACATACAGAAAGTTGATCAATATCCATTAACATATGCTGATACATATAAAAAACTAAATAATTTACTGTTGAAATACACAGTAAAAAGTTAAAATGTACAGTAAAAGTAAAAACACAGTAAAAGGATATTGATAGGTCATCAAAGTCAAAGAGTATTAGTGTCAAAGAGTATCAGATGAAAGCCAAAAGTAAATAAAGCTTCTAGCGTAAATGATCAAACAACAAAGAGCATAAAGGGTTAAAACCAAACCATAAAGGCCAGCTGCACCACAATAAATGGGACAACATGAAAGCAGTTCAATAGCTGTCTCTATATTCTTGCAAGAAGATATTTGTATTTTCTAGATTAAATCTCAAGTTAGTTTGAGATATTTTGTAATAATTTTTGTATAAATACTTCACAATTCGAAGTATGTAGGGTGGATTCTTAGACATTTCTATAGACTTCTTGATCAAAATACTGTAAAGCTATTGTATCATTGACTGAGCCAGCAAGCTGGATTGATGAATAAAGACAAGATATTTCACAGGATTCATGTGTTGAGCAAAGTGCGGACAAGTATTTTCTCATGTTATTGTTGTCTTTCTTAAATTTTTTCCACGATCTTTAATGTATTTCTAAATCTTAATACTATAACTGGAACAATATCTTAGAATTTGTTTAATTACACTTTATTTTAACAGTTAGGAATATAAATGTTTTCAATTGATATCTAAGTTAAGGAATTCTTAGTTGCTCCTTAGTTTAGATTGTTTTCTTGCTAATCCAGATCAAAGGATTCTTAATTGCCCTTTGCTTTCGATTACCCTTTATTCCTTGTTTATATCCTAGTTTGAGAATTCTTAATTGCTCTCTCACCCTGATTAAAACCATTTCATACCCCCTATCCCAAATACCTACACTTTACTCTGCTAGCTTGCCCTTTGAACATTCCCTTTAGTGAGTTGATCCAATTCTGCTACCCTTCTATTGATTCCATATCCCAATGGTCTAAAGACATCATTCTATCCATCTGTTTTAAGGATTCCACCATCCAATCTTGAATACCAATCCAAATTCCTTTGAATATTCATAACTAGCCTGAAAATCCTAACAAACAAAGCTAAATCATATAAAGAGAGCCCTCTCTGAGCCATAGGTTGGCTAGAGCATATGCTTCAAAGTTGGTTTGTGGTTACCTCAGTCATTTTCTTTCTTCTAATAACTTCTAGAGAAATTTCTGAGTGATAACATAGTGGCGACCATACTGAGGACCATCAAATCCTCAGTCCTAATAAAGCTTTAAGAAAATTCTAAATCTACATTCTGAGCCTCTTAAAGTTATTTGTTAGAATTTATTTTGAAAAAATCTCACAAAAACAATCAAAATTTTGAAATTCTGGCTTCTAGGAAGACTCATTTTACTAGGGCTAATCCTGATCCAAACCCTACCCTAGTAGTTGATAATCCCAACGTAATTTCAAGAAAATATAAAAAAGAAGAAAGTTTAGTTAGCCAATTACCATTAGTTAAAGCTAATTCATGTCCCAATGAGTGGTTATTTTTAGAAGAACTTCCCTTTGATGTGCCATTTGATCTTTCATTATTTAAAACAAAATCTGAAAATACAATCGATGAAACAGTTCTGGATCCTAATTTTATTGCAGACCTTTAGATTCAACAGGACAATAAATCAATTGATGAATACATTCTGAAATCTCCACAATCATCCATTAATACTACCACGACCCCTGAGCTTTCTGAACAGTTTTCCACTACTTTGAGTTCATCATTGTTCCCTTCAACTTCAACAATAATACCTTCTGAAGTCCATTCTCCACCACCATTTATACCTTCACTCCCTCACCAACCTATCATTACTCATTCATCATCTACTAGCCCTAGTTCTTCATCCACTATTGCATCATCTCCAAGTACCTCAACCCCACATCTCAGCCCCTCCCAAATTATAGCAATGGCAAACAGATATGCTCCTCTTGTTTTACTTGCCCAACTTCATGCTATTCCTGTAGATTATCAGAGGAAAATTTTCCTGTTTGATGCTATTGGTCATTACACTACCCAGCAGCATGTAAACAAGATGTTTAACTTTTTGAACTTCATGAAATAGATGAAGCTGATGTCCAGATGAGATTTTTTACCCAAACTTTGATTGGTGATGTCAAGAAGTGGTTTAAAGCCTTTCCTGCAACCACATTGCAGACCTAACAAATTTCCAAAGGTTGTTTATTGATAGGTGGGAAAAGAGAAAGAATCCCTTACAAATCCTTTCAGAATATGAGAATATTAGAAGAGGACCTAATGAAACTATTCAAGATTACTGCACTAGATTCAATAATATATATAACGCAATCCTAGTTAACCTTAGACCCCCACCTGACTTAGCATTAATAAAGTTCCCTGATGGTTTTGACACAGATATGGCATACCAACTTAGGGAAAGAAACCCCCCAACAATAGAAGAAATGCAAAGTGTAGTTGTTAGTGTAGAAGCTAATTTGTTAGCTAAAAAGGATAGAGTTAGAAATGAAAGGAGAGGAACTGCTAAGGATGAAACCTCACCATCTGACATTAAAATAGATAGTTTAGCCAAAAGTATGGAAATACTAATGGATAGAATAGAGAATATGGAGAGGAAACATCAATGGGATAACCAACAAGCACCTCTAGTTAGAAACCCAAATTTTAGAAAAAAACCAAAAGATTGGGAAAAATGGACCAGATCAGAACATTAGGCCTCCTTTTCAAGAAAATTATGCAGATACATCCCATCCAGAAGATCTAGAACAAGATACACAAATTAACCTGATGGGACTAAATGATGAGGACACTGATTTTCTAACCCAAGATGAGCAAAAACTGTATATGCTGCAACAATTACAAATACAGTCTGGGGAATCATTTGATCACAAACAAGGATATGGTTTTGCCATCTTTTAAGTACATAAACAATATAATCTAATAAGAAAAAAGAATGTTGATCTCCCTGACCAAACCAAGAAAACAGTACAAAATCAACCCAAGAAAATAAAGGAAACCCTTGTTTCAAAAATCCTCCAAATTCTCCCTAGGGAAAACCCTAAACATTCTAGCCCTACAATTGTAGACATAACCTCTAATTAACCTTCTGCTGATCAACCATCCACTTCAATTCCTCCTAAGGAACCAGTGGACAAAGCTCAAAACATTATATTTGAAAGTCCACATAAGGAGATCCCCAATAAAGGAAAAGAAGATAAGCCTACTCAAATCCCTGCTACAAAAATTCAAAACCTTCAAACAAAAAAATGTCTCTTTGCCATTCAATTTGGGAACAGAGATAGCAAAGCTAAAGATTCCAGTTCCTTTAATAGAACTAATCAAGAATGAAACTTATAAATCATAGATAAACCAGACCTTAAACATTGCTGAAAATGAGGATTCAGTCAACTTGTTTGATGACCAACTAGAACTCATATTTGGTCCAAATGTTATAGGCAAACCATTAGAAGGAGGAATTCCACCTTTTTACATTAGCCTTAGTATCCAGGACAAAATTCTACACAATGCAATGTTGGATTCTGGGTCCTCCCACAACTTAATGCCCAAATCAGTAATGGAGAAATTAAACCTAGACATTACAAGGCCTTGCAAAGACTTATTCTCATTTGACTCTAGTCAGGAAAAGTGTCTAGGATTGATCAAATACCTGTGTGTCACTTTAGTCCAATATCCTGCCAAAAGCATCCTTATGGATATTGTAGTTGTTGACATCCCACCAAAGTATGGCATGTTGTTCTAGATCATGGGGAGCCAAACTTCAGGGATCCTTACAACTAGATATGTCATATGCAACAATCTCTATTTTTGGACAACCTAAGAAACTATACCGAGAGACCTTAATGAAATATATTGTAAGTAGCTAGGATCGGCCACAAAACTTTCCCATCTACTCCATACACTCAGATATCGATTCTTTTATCCTGTATAATGTTGATCAAACACAAGAACAAATTTTAGACAGTACTAATATAGAACCAAAAGAAATTGTTGTTTCTACACAAAATGAAACTAATCAGACTACAGAAATGTTCAATGAACAAGATGGTAAAATTGTTGTAAATGATGAAAAGTTTGTTGCACCAGATAGTGTAAATATAGATCATGAGATATTATGGCATTTAGAATTTGATGGATTAGTCAATAGGTTAGGAGCAGGAGCAGGAGTGTGGATATATAATTTGGAAAATAATTACTCAGAAGGCCATGCATATAGATTGAATTTTAAATGTACCAACAATATGGCTGAATATGAAGAATTAATTTTAGGTCTTAAGTTAGTTAGGAATCTAGGAGCTAAAAGAGTTTATGTCATGGGAGACTCTGAACTAATTATAAAACAGATTGATGTTGTATATATGACAAAGGACCCTAGATTAAGTTGTTATAGGGGAACTATCGTAGAAATAATTAACACTTTCCTAGAAACAAAGTTTGCAGTAATCCCTAGAAAACACAACATGCAAGCCCATAGTTTAGCAATGCTTTTCAGCACCTGCAAATTTCCCTTCCAACCTAACCATCAGTACATTGCTGAAGTTATGCACAGACCTGCAATTCCAAATACTTTGAAGAATTGGAAAATATTTTCTAATGATAAACAGATAAATAACTTTTTAATTTCAGAAGAGGAATTTACCAATAACAATATAAATATTGATACATCAATAGATCCTGACACTAAAAATGAGATAGAAATAGATGAGATAGAAGGTGATGAAATAGATAGAATCAAACCAACTAAATTTACCAAATTAGATGTAGATAACTTAGAGCAAATTGAGATTAATGAAATAATCAGCGAAGAAACTGAAGTAATTAATCTCAAAGATAACTTCTTACCAAAGGGATTAACCCCTCTGGAAGATTTATTTGATTCAAATGGTGTTCCTAGGAAACCTAAAATGGAACCTTTGAGGTCTGATATAGAGGAATGTAGTATAGGCACCGATGAAAATCCTAAACTGATCAAACTTTCAAAATCATTACCCCCAACTGAAAAAGTGAAATACATTGAGTTGTTGAAATAATTTCAGGATGTCTTTTCTTGGAGTTTCCTATGACACCAACATCATCCAACACACAATTCCTATTAAAGAAAATCAAAAGAATTTCAAACAAAAACTTAGAAGGATTAATCCTGTCTTATTACCTCCAATTGAAAAAGAAATTCAGAGGATGTATGATGCCAAAATAATTGCACCAATCAAATTTTCTGATTGGGTCTCAAACTTGGTGCCAACTAGAAAGAAAACTAGTGAGATCAGACTCTGTGTAGATCTTAGAAACCTCAACAAAGTATCACTAAAATACAATTACACTCTCCCCAAAATGGACCACATTTTACAGAGAGTAGTTGGATCAACCAGAATATCATTGTTGGATGGGTTTTCTGGTTACAATCAAATCTTGGTTCATCCAGATGAACAACCCAAAACTGCCTTTACTACTCCTTGGGGCACATTTATGTATGTAAAAATGCCTTTTGGGTTAATGAATGCAGAAGCCACTTTCCAGAGGGATATGGATATAGCCTTTGCAAAAAAAATTCATGATTTCCTTGTGATATATTTAGATGATATTACTGTATTTTGAAAATCTGACAATCAACATTTGGATCATCTAAGGAAAGTTTTTATTAAATGCAGGAAATTTGGAATCTCCTTAAACCCCAAAAATTCCTTGTTTGGGTTAGAAGAAGGAAAGTTGTTAGGTCACATAATTTCAAAAGATTGTATAAGAATAGACCCTGCGAGAATAGAAGCCATCCTACAAATAAAACACCCTAGGAACATTAAAGAGTTACAAGCTTTCTTAGGAAAAATTAATTTCTTAGAAGATTTATATCTAATCTAGCAGAAGTAATTAGATCACTAAACAACATGTTGAAAAAGGACTCCACCATAAAATGGATTGTTGAGGCTAAGAAAATATTTTGAAGACATTAAACTAGCCTTGACTAAAACACCTGTGTTAATCAGTCCTAAATTTGACAGAGATTTCATCTTGTTTTCCTTTGTTTCTGAGCACACAATTGCTGCAGTTCTATTACAGAAAAATGACTAGGGCTATGAACAACCCATTGCTTTCTTCAAAAAATCCTTGAGAGATGCCCCCTTGAAATATAATATAATGGAAAACGAAGCCTTGGCTTTAGTCAAAGCCATTAAGGACTTTAGGGTGTACATCTTATGTTCTCATATAGTAGCCTACGTTCCTAATTTAGTAGTTAAAGACATCCTAACTCAGGATGGTCCTGATGGAAAGAGGGGAAAGTGGATTCCTACTATTTTAGAGTATTATATAGAAATAAAACCTACTAAGTTACTCAAAGGCCAAGGTTTAGCCAAGCCCATGTCTGAATCAAACTATTAGGCCTTGGATATAAAATTTATTGCAGAAATAGATAATGAAGAGGAGATGGTGACTCCACTAATTAGCGAGGCCTTTATTGAATCTCCTTGGTATGCTGATATTGTTTATGTTTTACTGAATTTACAAGATCCTCTTGAATTATCTAGGACTAAAAGCACGTTTTTGAAGATGAAATCCTTGAAATTTTTTATATTAGACAATGCTCTATTTTGGAGAGATCATGAAGGTATTCTTTTTAATTGCTTATTAAAAGATGAATCTGACAAATATTTGCAAGAGTTTCATGCAGGTGACTGTGGAGGGCACCTTTACTGGAAGACCACTGCAGATAAAATCCTTAGAGCTAGTTTCTACTGGCCTACCTTATTTGCTGATGTCAAAAAATATGTGACCTCCTGTCACAAATGTCAAATTTTTGAGGGGAAGAAAAAACTCTTACCTATGCCCCTCAAGCCAATCTCTGTAGAAATACCTTTTCAACAATGGGGTTTAGACTTCATTGGTGAAATTCACCCACCTTCCTCTTCCCAATACAAATGGATCCTCACAGCCACAGACTATTTCACAAAATGGATAGAGGCCATACCTTCAAGGCAAGCCACAAATACTATTATCATAACCTTCCTTGAAACCAATATTCTATCAAGATTTGGATGTCCAACTAAGCTCATTACCGATAATGCAACAACCTTTAAATCCAAAATAATGATATATTTATGCAATAAATACCATATCACCCTTGGCCATTCCACAACCTATTACCCTCAAGTTAATGGACTGGCAGAATCCTCAAATAAAAGCCTAGTAAACATCATCAAGAAGTTACTAAAGGACAATAAGAAAACTTGGAATAAAAATCTAGTCAATGCCTTATGGGCAGACATATTGAATACTAAGAAATCAATTGGTACTTCTCCCTATCAACTAGTTTTTGGGATGGAAGCTATCTTTCCATCCTCTTTGGGAGTGCCAGTAATGAAGATACTTCTAGAATTTCAAGTTGAACCAAATAGTATCCAAAGAAGAATCAACCAAACTTTTCATCTACAAAAAACCAGAGAAGAGGTCTATGTCAGGTCTCAAGTTGTGCAGGAAAAGATTAAACAGATTTTTGATAAGAGAACCAAGGCTTAAGATTTCTACATTGGTGACAAAGTGCTTAGGTGGGATTCTAGGAGGAAGGACAAAGGCAAACATGAGAAATTTGATTTCCTATGGAAAGGTCCCTATGTCATTTATGCTTACAGAGGAAATAATGCCTTCTTCTTAAGGGAAATTAATGGTACAGATACAGAAGGTGGGCTAGTGAATGGTCGAATGCTAAAACATTACTTTGAACCAAGTTACTAATTTTCATTTCCCATTTGTACATACTTTATTTACAAAGTCTAGTTTGGATTGGGTTGTAATATTTGAAGTTGAAGCCCAAAGAGAAGGCCCTAAGCTTTAAAAGATTTAATGTAGATTCACAAAAGGAAACTTTACAAGGTAACATCAACAACAATTCAAAGGCTACTGATCTTTAGAGTTCTTGACATTTCACTAGAAAATGCCATCCCCAAGTGGAGCCACTATTAGGTTCCTATACCAATAGGAGTCATAATTTTGAATGACTAAGGTTAAGCCTTGTAATATTGTACATACCTTTTCTTTCTGCAAATGTATTCCATATTATTTAAAAATTAAAAAATGTAAAGAGGGTATGTCCTAAAAGAGAATCAAAGGACAAAATGAAAAAGAGAAGGTCAAAAAATCAAAATATATGAACCCCAAAAAACGAAAAGAGACCATGAAAGTGTGCAAGTCTAAATGCCACTACTATTTACTTTATGCATAATAATAATAATTGTATGCAGCTTGTTATTCATGCCACAATCCATGATAATCAAACTGTTTAATCTTAGTTATTTCATGCTTTGAATTTTATGTTTATAGTTAGAAAATAAAATCTAACCAAACAATTTAATCTTGGCAGATCATTAGATAGGTAGAGAAAATAAAAGGAACTCATCAGTTTAATATGAGTCCTTGGATGATATAAGGTTAGAATTAGATAAATTACTTTTCAAAATAAAAATGGATGTTAGGGGTTTGCTAGTCTAAATGCACCCACATAAAATGAAGAAAAAATGGTAGGGTAAGTAGAAGAAAGGTTGCTGAAGTATACAGTTGATTGGATCAAACACATGCATCATGCTAAGACACATATTTCTATATGTATGATCGACTATGAAAGAAAAAACAAAGGTTTTCAAGTTAATATGTTTAACTCCCCCTCGTTCATTTTTCCCCTTACTAACTTCCTATCCACAAGTATGTTCTAGTACTTTAAATCCTTCAAGTCAAAGAGGCTCATAGCATTTCTCTAACTTTTGGTGGAACCAGACCCTCGACTTAATGACTTATGGACATCAAGTGTTGGAATCCCCTTCATGAAATTCATTTCCCCTTCATTTCCCTAATAAAATTCTTTTTCCTGAGGTTAAACTCCATTAGCCTATGAAAAGTGAGAAATACCATGTTAAATCCCATTTCATTCAAAAACCCACAAAAGATTTTATCCTAAGTTAAGTGTATGTACAGGAAATGTACAAATATTACATTACACTTAATACTATTTTCATCTCCGCTCATTTCATGTCATATTAATTTCTAATTTAATTATATAGGTTCCATAATCCTTTGTTTCTCCTATATAAATAAATCCCTATGTATTATCCCCACCCATAGTTTAACTATAAACTATAGTTTTATTATATTCCCCTCGATGAAACCCACTTAACCCATCAATTCTTCGCAAAGTTAAGTTAAGGCTTCATTCAAACCCTTTCGATCCCCTAACCCCATGATTAGCCTGCAATAATCACAATCCGCCGTAATTAAAGCCCTTGGGCGCCCCCAAACCTCCGTCCATTTCCTCTGCGCTAATCTGCCACCCAACTACCATCTGATGATCAACGCCCAAATCAAATGGCGCACAACCATATTGGGATCACCTGACGCCCGACCTTTACCCGCCCGATCAATTAAACCCATGATTAAATCTTAATAAATCACAATCCACCGAGGATTAAAGCTTTGAGCCCCCCCAAAGCCCATGCTTTTATCACCTGCGCACCTCCCTCGCTTGACTGCCATCTGATCACCATCCCCCTCATCCAATGGTCCACAGCCATATCGGTCGCGCCCGATGGCCGATCGTTACCCGCCCAATAAAGCGGTTTTCCCCCGAACCCCAAACGCTACATGTCAGGTGCGGAGGTAGATCGGGTGACCCCTCCTCAATACTGCCTTCACCACAAAAGCGATGTGATGGCCTGGGAAACCACCTCCCCACTCAACTCGAGAAGCCACTCACTATTCACCTAACTAATCCCGCGCCAAAATTAAAAAGTTGCCCGTTAAAACCCTGAAAACCCTCGTTTTCATTCCTTTTGCCTTGTTTCATAGTAAAACCTATCAAACCCTTCCGTCGCCATCCTGAACCTTCGGAATACAATTCGACCTCCGATTACTTTCAAAACATTGCCACGACTCCTTCCCCGGACATCCCTGTGCAATAAAGCCATCAATTTCCTTTCTTGCCAACCTATTATTTCTTAATGATTGTTGTATTTTGCAGGTAATTAGCAGAAGACCAGAGCTTGGATAAACGGTTTTGATACTAGTCACAAAACTTGTTTACTCCAAGACTCGAAAGGAAATCTATTTAAAAAACCTTCATTCAGAAGAAGAAAATAATTATACACAGAACAAAGAAAGAAATCATTCACACAGAGACATTCACTATTGAAACAAAGGAACCAGACAGAGCATACAGTGAAAAGACAAACAAATCAAACATACAGAAAGTTGATCAATATCCATTACCATATGCTGATACATATAAAAAACTAAATAATTTACTGCTGAAATACATAGCAAAAATTTAAAATGTATAGTAAAAGTAAAAACACAGTAAAAGGATATTGATAGGTCATCAAAGTCAAAGAGTATCAGTGTTAAAGAGTATTAGATGAAAGCCAAAAGTAAATGAAGCTTCCATCGTAAATGATCAAACAAAAAAGAGCATAAAGGGATAAAACCAAACCATAAAGGCTAGCAACACCACAATAAATGGGACATCATGAAAGTAGTTCACTAGCTGTCTCTATCTTCTTGCAAGAAGATATTTGTATTTCCTAGATTAAATCTCAAGTTAGTTTGAGATATTTTGTAATAATTTTTGTATAAATACTTCACAATTCGAAGTATATAGGGTGGATTCTTAGACATTTGTATAGACTTCTTGATCAAAAGACTATATAGCTATTGTATCACTGACTAAGCTAGCAAGTTGGATTGATGAATAAAGACAAGATATTTCACAGGATTCATGTGTTGAGCGAAGTGTAGATAAGTATTTTCTCATGTTATTGTTATCTTTCTTAAAGTTTTTCCACAATATTTAATATATTTCTGAATCTTAATGCTATAACTTGAGCAATATCTCAGAATTTGTTTAATTACACTCTGTTTTAACGGTTAGGCATATAAATGTTTTCAACTGATATCTAAGTTAAGGAATTCTTAGTTGTTCCTTAGTATAGGTCGTTTTATTGCTAATCCAGATCAAAGGATTATTAATTTCCCTTTGCTTTCGATTACCCTTTATTCCTCGTTTATATCTCGGTCTGAGAATTCTTAATTTCTCTCTCACCCTGATTAAAAACATTTCATGCCCCCTATCCCAAAGACCTGTACTTTACTCTGCTAGCTTTCCCTTTGAACATTCCCTTTAGTGAGTTGATCTAGTTTTGCTGCCCTTCTGTTGACTCCATAGCCCAATGGCCTAAAGACATCATTCTATCCATCTATTTTAAGGATTCCACCATCCAATCTTGAATACCAATCCAAATTCCCCTGAACATTCGTAACTAGCCTGAAAATCCTAGCAAACAAAGCTAAATCATATAGAGAGAGCCCTCTCTGAGCCACAAGTTAGCTAGAGCCTATGCTCCAAAGTTGGTTTGTGGTTACCTCAGTCATTTTCTTTCTTCTAACAACTTCTAGAGAAATTTATGAGTGATAACACATACCTAGTACAAAAAACCACTAGCCAAGGTATCATGCCCAATAGCTTCCAACCAATAGTCATGTGGCTCCCATGAGTACCACTTCCCTCATAGGCCTTCGAGGTACCGTTCCAAGCCTCACATATGCAAGGTACCAAGCCCAGCAACCTCAAACCAACAATCTTATTGCTTCTAAGAGTTCTACTTCCCTCACAGACCTTCTGGGTACCATATAAGGCCTCCATTTCATCACTCTCACCATGCTTCCATGACCATATTTCCAAAATCCCTAATAGGAATCCTTTGTACTGATCCTTCTGCATCCTCCTTCAACAATGCCAAACATGCCTCTTTATATGCATGTCTCTTTTTTGCCACTTGGAATTCATCCAAGCCACCTCTTGCGCATTTTTTTATTTTGCATATGCACTTTTATGATTATTAAATCATATGTGTATTTTTTCCCATCCATGGATTCACAACCCGACATACTCTTTTATGCCTTTTTGGTCTACAATTATTTATTTTATTAATATGCATGTGTTACATAATTACATTACTAGGCTTTCTAGCCTCAAAATATAAAACATGTGCGTACATGCACAATAGCCCCATAACACATATACACACATACACATGGGCACCACAACCCTCAAAAGATGTTCACGACTCACTAGCCTACTTCCACATATACATGCTATTTACATTCCAGGGGTTGAACAAGGGTGTTACACACAACTTCAGAAGAGATGGAACCAATTACACCATTAGGATGTGGTCCTGGTTTAGGGTGTGGTGGATCAGATGAAGGTCGAGAAGCATTAAGGATAATATCATATAAATTTCCCAATTGAGAATAAATTAGATCAAGGTGTTGGGCACGTAGAATGACCTACTCCTAAGTAGCTATCTTGACCATGATGACATCATTGGCTATGCGTGGGAGCAAGGATCAAGTGAACCAATATTTAGCAATTTCTCATGAAGCTTGGTCCTAACTAACCACTTTCGTTCCCTCCACTTGTGTATATGATCATAAATATGAGTGGAGGTATCCTTCTTGAATGTTGGTACAAGTTTGATTTCAATCTCTTGTCACAAAGGTAATTGGAAATGGTTCAAGAACGATCATGCCAAGGAAGCATAGTCACTATAGGATTCCCTATCAAGTTTGATGTGCCATTTTGTGGCATCCCAGGTTAGGATATGTTGGAAAAGACACAATTACATAGAACCATACACCAAAGAAGTAGAAGAGCACTAAAGATGGTAGATGGTGATATGTGTGGCCAAGTTTTATCAGGGATTCCCTTAGAACTAATGAATATTACATGGTAAATTAGCGGGCATACGTGGCCACCTAGGATCATGGCATATGGGTTCATTCGTAAGTTTGTCCAAGTCTAAAAAATCAAGTGATTTTAAGAATGGAATATGATATCGGTTGAATGGATCGAAAGGTAAAGATGTACCCCCCAACAAACCTTGGTGTCCCCTCATAACATAAGTAATGGAAGAAGAAGGTTAACCAAAGGGATAACTCAACTTAGGGTATTGAACCCCTATACAAACAAGTGTGGTGAAAGGATTATGACCCCTAGGGACAAAGGAACTCCCAAAAGCATGACTCCTTGTGGGATTGTACCCGACACCAGAAGGATAACATCTCGGTGCAAAAAAGATCACTATAAGTTTAAGAACTCATTGGCATAATGGAACTAGTGGGGTTGGTTCCCCTAGGTAAGCTGGTTGTAATACTCCATCCCACCCCTTATACTCCCTCAGGCTACGAGAGGTGTTACTTATAACTTAACTTGACCCTCACAATTTATGGTGATGATGGGTTACAAAATTCCTCTTTCTTTGAAGCTTGAGAAATTAACTTATGAGATTACCATTATATTTAGCTCATTAATAAATTTTTAGTGTTCGTATCCCACTATTGTTTTCACAATATATAATTGTAATATCTAGAACCTTCTCAAACAACTCTCAAAAGAGCTTCCTCAACCAACTTCCTTGCAGCTAGACATGCTAGAATCAACGTAATTTTCCTTGGTCGTGCTTAAATATACAAACTTTTGTTTTTGGCTCATCCAAGATATCATGGCAGATCCCAAACTAAAACATAATCCTGAAGTTCTCTTTTTGTCGATAACTTTTCCTGACTAGTCATCATTAGTGTATCCATGAAGTCTCACATCTCCAATAGAGTACCTAAAACCAATATTGATCATCCCATGAAGATATTTCAGCACATATTTGTCAACAACCTAGTGTGCATGAAGGGGATCAGTCATGAATTGACTCAAAGTGTTCACTACAAAGCATATATTCAGATGAGTGTTCACAAGAAACATCAATGGCCCAATCAATTGATGATACTCAGAAGGATTCACAAAATTAGGTTGAGAAACATCTCCGCATAACTTCTTGAAATTCATCTCCATCAGTGTGGTTAGGGATTTACATTCAGTCATTCCAAATCTTTCCAATAACTTCACAACATATTTTCCTTGAGAAATAAAAATCTCTTTGTGTCTCTGCTAGACCTCTAGTCCCAAAAAGTAACGCATCATACCAAGATCCTTCATTTTGAATTCAGATGCCAACTCCCTCTTAGACTCGAGCATCATGGGATCACTACATGTCAAGAATATATTATCAAGATATAAAACCAAAATCAAAGGCATACCTTGGACCACTTTGAAGTAGAGGTTTGGATTCACACTGCTTCCTTGTGAATACAATCTTCACCAAGTAACTGTCAAAACGAGCATACCAAGCTCAGGAAGCTTCTTCAAACCATATAATGCTTTCTTCAACCTCCAAACGTGAGTCTCCTGTCCTTCAATTCAAAACCCTTAGGTTGCTGAACATATACTTCTTCTTGTAGTATGTCGTGAAGAAATGTCGTCTTTACGTCCATCTAGTGAAGTGTCCATCCGTGACTAGTAACACGGGCAAGGATTGATCTAATAGTAGTGTATTAGTCAATGGGAGAAAATAGATCATCATAGTCTTCTCCCTCTTTTTGGGAGAAAACTCAGACTATGAACCTTGTTTTGTACTTCTCAATGCTTCCATCAACAACATGTTTGATCTTATATAGCCATTTAAAAGTTACGATAGACTTTCCTTTAGGTCTCAACAAAACATCCCACACATTATTCTTCATAATAGATTCATATTCTTCGGCCATTACATCCTTCCAAATCTGTTCTTTTAGAACTTCAAAAGTCAAAGGCACAGCCTAGATCGTGGTGCTCATAGCTGTAGAAATATGGTGATAGAATTGCAATTTCTCAAGAAATTTAATCTTAATTAAAGAGACACAATTCTACTATACTAATATTTGGAATTTAATTCACAATTTAGAACAACATTCACAAACATGCAATAAGAAAAACCACGCATGCACAATATTTTTCTAGGGGAATCCAACTAGGAAAAACCCATCAAGCCTCTTTGCATTAATCAAATGAATAGAAAATGTATTACAATTGCTTGCTCGGTCTGAGCACAACTTGTAAGTGAATACCCTATCTCTCTTCTCAATGAGAAGCTTTGACCCAAAATTAGTCAATTTCTTCCCCTGCTTTGGCCCTTATTTCCTTGCACAAATCTTGAGAAATTAAGCTCCTATTTTTTAGGAATTTTCCTCCAATTGATTGCGTAATTCCCAAGGTTGATCATCTGATTGCATGCAACACATGTACACTCAAAATAATTTACAACTCCTTGTTACACTGCCTTGGAATCTCCACCACAACTAAGGAATTGGAATTCCTTGCATGCACTAGCTATTTTGAGTTGATTGATCGATTAACAGGATGATCAATGAGTTAGATTATTGTCCCACTGCACAATTGACCTTCCACTAGTTCCATTATCTGTTAGAGCTAATTTGACTGAACACAACTGGAAATAATTGACCTGGATTAAAATTTATCAATAACACATGCTTAACTGAACTCCAATCCCTCTAACTCGAATTTACTAAGCTAACTGAGTGACAAGAGCCATGTCACCTAAGTTAATTTCCTCAAAGTTGTCTGTTGATGTGGAAATTTGAATTTTCTCAATTTGACAAAGGCAAAGTCAAATTGAGACTTTCTTGCTACACTTCTCAACACTCCCTCTTAGAAAGAAGGGATTATCAACCACCCCTTTCCTGCACCTTTTAAATTCAAACTTCCCACTTGACAAAGCCTTTGTTAAGCTGTCAGCATCTTGTTCCTCCATCGAAATGTATTGTAGCAACATTATCCACCTCTTCACATAGTCCTGTAAATGATGATACCATATATCTATATGCTTGGATCGATTGTGAAATAACTAATTCTTAGAGAGCTTATTTCAACTATGATTATCACAATAGATCATAGTTGGATCCATCATTTGACCAAACAGTCCCACAATTATCTTTCTCATCCAGATCACCTCACATGTGCTTGACTTGCAACCAAGTATTCTACTTCTCTAGAGCGGAACTCCATTGATATTTGCTTCATGATGTACTAGGAAATAATTGTATAACCAACACTAAAAATTCCACATGATGTACTCTTTCAGTTGGATGGAATCCTTGTCCAATCTGCATCTGTGAAGCCACACAACTTCACTCCCTCTGTCCGTTTGTACCATAGTCCATACTGGGCAGTGCCTCTGAGGTACCACAAAACATGCTTAGTTGCCTTCCAATACAATTTGGTCATCCTAACCATAGCTTGGCTCAACTAGTTTACTTCATAACACCATATTTGGTTGTGTGTTCACAAGATACATTAGTAAACCCACTAGTTTCCAGTAATTGGTAGCATCAACCTCTTCACTTGAAGTGGCATCCTCCTTCCTCCAGTTGGTCGCTAGAGGTGTCTCCATGGGTTTAAAACTCTTCATGAAAAATATCTCCAGTATCTTGGGGCATAATTTTCTTGAGACACAAACAATTCCCCATCGCCTTGCCATACTTCCAGCATAAGGAAGTAGTGCATGAGAACCATGTCCTTCATCTCAAAATCCCTTGCAAGGTCTTCCTTGCAAGATCTGATCAAATGTTCATAACCTACCAATATTAAATCATCAACTTATAAAACAAAGATAAAAAATTTATCTTCTACCAAAATATGATAGAGGTTTTCATCCACTTCACTTTTAGTGAAGCCCAATCTAGTGAGATAACTGTCGATCCTGGTGTACCAAGTTCAGGGTGCCTGTTTGAGACTATACAATGCTCGCATGAGTCTGCACATATGAGACTCCTAATCAAATATCTAAAAACATTTTGGTTTCCCGATGTACACTTCATCCTCAATAACACCATTGGTAAATGGTGTTTTTACATTCATCTGGTGTATCTTCCACCTCGTTTACGTAGCCAGTGCAAGAATTGATGTAAAGGATGAATACCTTGCTATGAGAGAAAAGGTTTCCTCATAGTCAATTCCCTTAACTTAAGAGAATCCTTTGGCCACAAATATGGCCTTATACTTCTCTATGCTTCTATCTGCTACATGCTTAACCTTCAAGATCCATTTCAAACCCACAACTGATTTATCTGCCGGTCTTGGGACCACTTCTCAAACACTTTTCTTCATGATGGATTCATACTCTTCCACCATTGCATCAACCTAAACTAGTTGCTCAATTGCTTCCTCAAAATTGGAGGCTCAATCTCTAGAATCTCGTTCATTAGAGACATGTAGCTAGTGTACCTCTCAGGTGACCTCCTTTGCCTGTGCAAATTTGAAGGATCTCCCACATTCTCCCTCATATCCTTCACTAATCTATCAACTTCCCTAGTTATTTTACTACCTTCTTTGGATGGTTTTACTTGAGTGGATGTCTCCACTCTACCCCCTCTCTACTCTTAAATTTGTGGCTTCTCCACAACTTCCCAAGGCTCCTGCTTTAGATCTAAAATCAATTCTTCTGGTGGGATCTAAAGCTCCCTCTCAAGATAACAACACATCACTTTCTCTTCATCAAAAGTTATATCCCTTCATACAACTATCATTCTAAGGGAAGGTAATTACACGCGTAATGTTGTGGAGTTTTGGTGTAACCTACAAAAAATACCAACACAATTGTCAGCTCAAGTTTTTTCCTCGAATCTTTGGAGACATGGCAATAAACATAGTCTCCAAAAATCTTGAAATGGGACACATCCAACTTTCTCCCCGAGAAAGCCTCCTATAGTGTAATCATACCAAGCTTCCAATGAGGACTTCGGTTTTGCAAGTAGACTGCTATGTTAAATGCCTCTCCCCACAAATGCAGTGGTAGGCCTTGGTCATGTAGCATATATCTCACAACTCCTACAATACTCTAGTTATTTCTCTCAGCTACCCCATTTTGTTGTGGGTTGCGGGGTGTTGTTAGCTCTCTTTGGATGACTTATTTTACACAAAAATACTTGAAATCATTTGAAACATACTCACCTCCTTTGTTGCTCCTGAGAGCCTTCATCTTCTTGTTGGTCTTTCTCAACTAATGCCTTGAATTCTACAAACTTTGATAATGTCTCATCCCTCTTTCACATGAAGAAGATCCAACACTTACTTGAGAAATCATGAATAAAAATAACAAAATACTTAGGTCTAGAAGTGGAGGCTGTCAAGAAAGGTCCATAAACTTCAGAGTGGAGTCCTTCCAAGAATGCATGTGCTTTGCTATCTCGATCATGGAACGTGGATTTTACATTTCCCCAAGGTGCAACAATTGTGAACAACCTGTTGCTCAAGTTCTCCTTTAGGGAGACTAATGGTTATTTGCTACATAATATTTAAGGTTCCATGATTCAAATGGCCCAATCTCCTATGCTAAAGTTCACTGGCATTGCGACTCTACACTTTCTCTACCTTACAGCTTAATGATACACAATCTTCCACATCTAGTTTATACAGGTTCTTCACACGAACCCCTATCTGCTTCACCTATCTAGTGTCTATGTGTCTCAGGAATTCTTTCCCTTTGCTAAAGATCACATCATAACCATGGTCTTCCAAAACTGCTACAGAGATGAGATTCTTCTTTAGGCATGGAACAACCATGACATGTTTGAGGTAAAGAAGGGATCCTCACTCCCTCTTAAAGGTTATTGTACCAATCCTAGTAGCACTGTACCTTCCTTCATCCCCAAGCTCAATATGCATATGGAGATCTTTCTCCTCCAATTCACTGAAAAGATCTCTACACCCTGTCATGTGGAACGAGGCACTAGAGTCCATGTACCACACACTCTTCAACATAGTGCTAGACATGCATGTGATAAGGGTGAAGTTAAGCTCGAACTGTGAAGTCAATGCTTCACCTGCTCCTCCTCTTGAGTTCTTCTTACCAAAATGTTTGTGTGGACACTTTGTAGCATAATGCCCGAATTCATGACAATTGAGGCATTTTATTTTGGACAAGTCTTTCTTCTTGCCTCCTTGGATAGATTTTGGTTTGGTTATAGATTTCTTCTCGTTTCCCTTCTTTACCTTTCCAACCCATGAAAATTTTTCTTCATCCTCTCCCTCGGATGAAGTTCCATCTTTGGTATTTCGCACGATCTCTTCTTGTACAAAATCGGAACACAAGTGTTCCCAACTCGGTAATTTCTCCTGGTAGCTACGCTAACTTTTGGGAAGGCCTAAAGGAGCTAGGATCACCAGGTCATCTTATGCAACTTTCACACCAACTAGTCCAAGCTCATCATGAAGTTGTGTAAATATGGTGAGATACTACAGAATGGTATCATTCTTCTGCATCTTGATATTTCAAAGTTTGTCTTTGAGGGCTAATTTTCTATGGTCACTTCTATTCTCAAATAGCTCTGTCAATGCCTTCCACACTACGAAAGAAGTTTCTTTCCTATAGATATTTGAGGCAATGTGGTCTCGTACTCCCTCCAAGGTTATTCTCCTTGCCTTAGATACATATTTCTTCCATTGAGCTAGGTTTTGGGCATCAACTGATCCTGGTTTTGGAATGTTTGTCTTGACATATTCCAGTAATCTATTTTCGTCAAGCACCATCTCCATGCAATCCTTCCATGTAATGAAATTTGAGCTTCTTTCGAAGGCACACTCTAATCTCATCCCATTGAAGATAATTTTCCCAACTCTGAAGAGATCCTGCTACACTGAAGCTGCAAATTCGAACCTCTTGAGAAACAATTTCAACATTCCTATTCTTGTGTGAATCCAACTCAGATACAATGTAGAAATATGGTGATAGAATTACAACTGCTCAAGAAATTTAATCTAAAATCAAGAGACGCAATTCTACTCTACTTATCTATGAAATTTAGTTCACAATTTAGAACAACATTCATAAACATGCAATAAGAAAAACCACAGATGCACATTATTTTTCTAGGGAAAAAAAACTAAGAAAAATCCCTCAAGCCTCTTTACATTAATTAGATGAACAGACAATGTATTACAATTTCTTTCCCACTCTGTGCACAACCTGCAAGTGAATAATCTATCTCTCTTCTCGATGAGATTTCTGACCCAGACTTAGTCAAAAATTTCCCCTACTTGAGCCCTTATTTCCTTACAAAAAACTAGAGGAATTAGGCCCTTATTTTTTAGGCATTTCCCCCCAATTGATTGCACAATTTCCAAGGTTGATCATTTGATTGCATGCAACACCTATACACTCAAACTAGTTTACAACTGCTTGTTACACTACCTTGGAATCTCCACCACAACTGAGGAACTCAAATTCCTTTCATGCACTAGCTATTTTGAGTTGATTGATCAGTTAACTAGATGATCACTGAGATAGATTACTGTCTCACTCTACAACTAACCTTCCACTAGTTCCATTAACTATTAGAACTAGTTTAACTGAACACAACTGGACATAACTGTTCTGGATTACAATTTGGCAATCATACATTCTTAATTGAACTCCAAGCCCTTTAAATCGAATTTAATGAGCTAAATGAGTGACAAGATCCATGTCACCTTAGTTAACTTCTTCCAAGTTGTATGATGATGTGGAAATCCAAATTTTCTCAATTTGACCAAGGCAAAGTCAAATCCAGACTTTCTTTCTACACTTCTCAATAATAACTACAATGTATCCCTGATATAGGTGATGGGCCTCCAAATTAGATACAAATTAAGACCCATCTAACCTTTCTTAGGAACATAAAGGCTATATTAAATCTTCCTTCTACATTTAAAAATGTTTTTTTGGCTTTAATATGTTCTTCGGAAGGTTTAGAGATAATTTCATATTATGTGCCTAATATTATTTAGTTTTGTAGAATATTGTGAGAATATTGGGTATGTTATGAATATTTGGAAGATGAGATAATCTAGGGAATTTCTCCCTACTATAGGATGAACCATTATTAGATAATAAACGAAAATGATATTATGAAATTATTGAACAAGTTTTGGAGATCGAGTGATTGAGAAAATTTAGGAGTGTGCCCCTTGTCATTTAATGAAGATTCCTACTATTGGGAACCCTATCCAATTTTTGAGGGATTTTGGAGGGGAAAGATGCCTCCTTTCAAGGAGGATGCTTCCCCATCAATTTGTATAATTACCAATTCGAATTTCCCTCTAGGAGCATGTATTTCTTAGTCTTCTTGTGGAGAAAACTTGTTATTTAGCATCTCTACTTTCATTTCTAGTAGGGATGTACTTGGATTGACTCTAATAATGAAGTTTGGTGTCGTTTTAAGTTTCTAAGGATTGGTTTCCTTCATAGGAATCTGGGTATCCTTGGTCTTGGCCATCCCAAGAGCCTCATATCCCTGTTGTACAATTTCTTGATCTTCTCTAAATATTTTGTTCAACTTACATTTCCTATTTTTACACTTAATATTCATGCTTCATTTGCTATAGGTTATATTGGTTCAATGATTGAAATAAGTGGTTTTGTAGATGATTTAGAAAACTACAAATATGATGCATCATCAGTATAACTTTGCAAAATCATCTTCATTAGACTACTTGGATTGGTTTACTAGTTCACAATTTTGGAATTTCTGTAAGTATCATGTAGCAAAATAGTAATAAATTTCTGTTGAATTTTAACATGTGTTAATGAGATTATTTCAAGTTGATTCCACTTGTATTGAAGCATAAAAAGTTTCCAATTAATAAAAAAAATTATCCCACAAAATTTTCACTTCATTAATTAGGCATTTGGGCACTTAGATAAACTTACTAGCTCATTGTTATGAAATTTCTGGTTTTTAGATTAGTAATTTTCTGCTAATTTTAGCACATGTTAACAAGATTATTTTTGAGTGATTCCACTTGGATTAGAGTCAACAGGATATTTGAGGATGTGTTGAGGATGTATATTATGCATCAACATTGGAAGTGGGAGGAGTAACTTCCCTTGGTTGAGTTTGGATACAACAATGGTTATCACGAGTCATTGACGATCAATCCTTTTGAGGCATTGTATGGGCGGAGTTGCAATATTCCTATCAATTGGAGTGATTTGGTTAACAGGGTGTTGATTGGACCAGAAATGTTGGTGGACATGGAACAAGAAATGCAGGTGATCAAGAAGAACCTAAAGGCAGCACAAGTGTAGGAATATACAGGGTAAGTTCCTCGGACAGAACACCAAAAGGACACCGCTCACAAATAGATCACAGATCAATACACCAGTATTTTGACATGGTTAAAACCCTCAGAGAGGGAAACAGTCCATGGCCTGTGCCAACGTGGCTACTACAGGCAATTTATTAATAAAAGAATGAAAATTTACATAAGCTTCTCTCATGCACGGTTAACCTACAAATGACCCTCCATGCGCTTTAAATAGAATTCATGGACCAATCGGGTGTCAAGCACGGATCAAGTGTCGGTAATACCGAGGAGAGAATGAACCGTCGGATCACTACATATCGTGACCGTCGGATTGTAAGTTACAAAATGTACAACGGTAAAGACACACACTTTACCTAAATCTA
>APFE030866066.1:37527-60500 GCA_000404065.3 Pinus taeda
GAGGTGTCAAGCCACGGATCAAGTGTCGGTAATACCGAGGAGAGAATGAACCGTCGGATCACTACATATCGTGACCGTCGGATTGTAAGTTACAAAATGTACAACGGTAAAGAAACACACTTTACCTAACTCTATACCTAACTCTATACTAGACCAAGTTGAACTTAACTATTTCCTATGTGTCGGAATCCTAACAACAAGATAGGCAAAGAGTTATGTAGATCGAAACAGGTTTTTCAAGGAGTTCCAGGTTGGGGAACAGGTGTACTTGCACATCAAATCGAAGAAGAGATCCTTGTGGATTGGATCATGTGCCAAGCTGGCACCACGATTTTGTGGACCCTTCAGTAGCATTGAGAGGATTGGGTTAGTAGCCTATCGAATTACACTGCCTTCGATAGTGAAAGTCCATGATGTTTTCCATGTGTCATTGCTTAGGAAGTATATTAAAGATGTTGATCATGTGATTGTCTAGTCTGTGTTGTAGGTGGAACCAAATGGATAATTCCAATCGAAGCCTCAATGTATATTGCAAAGAAAGGTGCTCATGCTCTGAAACCGAGCAATCGAGCAATTTAAAGTGTAGTGGAAGCACTTTGGGTCCGATGAAGCTACATGGGAGATGACGGATCAGATGTAGGCTATGTATCCTTCCTTGTTTGCTAGTTGAGGCAAAACAATCTCTAGATGCTATTTTGGTATATGCTTTGATATGGTGTTTTGGTACATGTTTTGACATGTTGTTTTGGTATATGTTTTGATATGATGTCTTGGTATATGTTTTGGTGATATTTCTATATGTACATATGTATATGGATGTAAATACTTCCATGAGCTATGTTGTAAAGCTCCACTAATCGTTATAGGTGTCATGTCATTATGATTATGTTGTCATGTTACTATGCTATCATGTGGTTATGTTATCACGTTGCTACGATGTCACGTGGGTTGGTACTAAGTAGGGTGATCATTGTAAATATTGCATCGAGCTATGTTATAAAGCTCCATGATCAGTATGTCTTCTTTCCAGCAATTTGTTGAGGTATATGTGTGATTGAACATTAAGGACAGTGTCCCCTAAGGGGGAGGGTTCTGTAACAACCCTAGTGAAAATTCCATGCAATAAAATTTAAAAATAATAACCACGGTTGATGGGACACTTATTCCAAGTTGAATGTTGGGCAAGACATCCTAGGGGGTGATCATTTGGTTGTTTATGGATAAGGAAATTGGCAAAGGCAATGGCTAAAGCTTTGGTAAGGAAAAATGGCATTTTTGGCACATTTATTTATGAAAATAATGGAAATTAGGAGAAAAAGGAGGTGAAAGGTCACATGTTGCATGTGAGGAGGAAAATGAAGAAAATAAAGGCCTCATTCATAGAAAGACTTCTGAGGATCAGTTGGTAACCTTTTGTCAGTTGAGTTTTGGATATGTCTCATTATTATCTCTCTCTCTCTCTCTCTCTCTCTCTCTCTCTCTCTTGGACACTTGGAGTTTCTTGGAGCACTTTAGCATTGGATAAAGAAAGATAAAGAAGGAAAAATGAATCAAAGATCAAGTAGGGAGAGGCAGAATCAAGCAACTACAACATGCTTCATTGCAAGTATCAACTTGCATGTGTATTTTCCTTGCTAGATTTGGCATGCATGGTATTGCATGTGGTTCATTTCTATCATGGCATGGGTTTTTCTAGGTGTGACAATGTTCTTCAGCCTAGCATTTCCATTTCCTAATAGCTTTGATGAGATGGGTTCTCATATTTGGTTGAGTTGGGATGACTGGATGGATTCGAAGCTCAGAGGCATGGATCTCCAAAATGACAAACACATGGCCTAGTGGTCCTGGAACCAGACTGTGGATCATGGTAAAACCATTCGCCTAGTAACCCTTGAGCTAGACTATGGGTTGTGGTAAAGCTAGGATTGTGTGCCTTGGTGGGACTAGGAATCCTTGCCAGTGAATGGCAAGATATATGGTAAAGCCAAGGGGTGGATTTTTCTCCGTTAGGACTAGTAGTCCCGGGATATGATGTATGGTAAAGCCTGGAGAGTGTGTCTCAGTGTAGGGCCTAGTGATCCTTGGATCACACTGTGGATTACGGTAAAGCCTGAGAGACTAGGAGGCACTCAAATTCCTCATGGTGTAGGTGGAGAACTCTGGTGGCATTCATGGTTGTTTTGTGTTTTTTTGGTGTGTTCTATGAGTCCCACATTCATGCTTAGAATATGGCATGGGGACGATTGGATGAAGAGAGAATTGTTCAACCAATCTATGGTTGGGTGGAACGTGGTAGTCCCATATCTGGTTGGTTTTATGCTTTCATTAATGAAGAATTCATTCCCTTGGTTTCATGTGAAAATGTACTGATTTATATGTGGATCTTATGGCTGATATATTTATGATATTTCTATTGTTACTATGTTGGTTAAATGTATGTTTTATGACAACGACTATGTATAGCTCTCATCATATTTTTACTTGTAAATGAATTGATAATGTATCTATGACCGAATAGATGATAATACAAAAAATAAAATGAGGTAACAATGGTTCTTAGCGATTCTCAGATAAGTACGAAATACCTATGTTTAATTATATTAGCTGCAACTGTGGATTACATGTTTGCAATATGTTTGACGAACTACCTATCATGACTAGTAGGGGTCTAGTTAAGTTCATGTTTAACTTATTTCTTTTGCATCATTATTTCCTTGTTCTTTTACTACTCCTGAGTTATTAGTCCATTCTGGGCAGTGACCTAGGCTTTGGACCTGAAAAAGTGGCTCAAATCCTGGGGACGCTGGCACATAACTAGAAAAATGAGTCTTTGGACATTGGAAAGCAAGCCTGTGAGAGTGAGATTGGGTTTCTAGATGCTATCATGCCTATATCATGAGAGCGACTAAGGCTTAAGATGGTCAAAACCAAAGGGCAAGTTGTCTGAATTATTGGATTGGTTCCTGAGGATCCTGAAGCTGGTGTTGAATGTTTGTTTGTTATGTTTTTGTCGATTCCACTTCATTAAGGTCACATAGGAGGTCAAATAAAATCATAGTAACCTCTGATCACATGTTTACACTAGTTGGTTAGTTACTTGGGTAGATGTGGGAGGAGTGTGTTACACTCTCCTATTCTTTAAATGATTCCCTCTTTCTTTTCTGCATTCAAATTTTCTACAAAAACAAAATAATTCTTTAGGCATCTTTCATTGCATTTCATTAGCATTCTCATTCAATTGTTTTTATAAAAGCAAAAAAAAAATTCTTCAATACCACAAACCACCCCTACTAAATCATGTGGTGTAGTAAGAACCACATCACCATCCACTGTTGTAGGTAGAAGAAGAAGAGGTAGTCGAGAAATTGGAAGGAGACATGGAGCATCCCTACTTTTTCAATCCATATCAGTAAGATATGGACTACCCCTCCTCTTTTAATATAATCTATAATGCACAATTTCAACCTTGGTATCTACCTAGCACCTCACCTTGGTCTCCATGGTCTTATCATTCCCAATGGGGTTATCATTATTCATGGACTTGTCCTCCCCAATATATCATTCCTCACTTTTATCCATATCAACATCAACCTCCTCAATCCAGTGATCCATATCCTCCATGCTAAAATCAATGCTCTTCATACCATCCACCTCCACCACAGCCACATAATCAACCACAACTAATCCAAAGGCCCACTCCCACTCAAATACCTACACAACCATTTCCAAACCCAAGCAATAAAGTAACTCAAACCACTTACAATGTTCAGGTACACAATTTCCAAACAAATCCTCTTGATATTCATCTTAGGTCTGGAAGAGTGTTGGAAATAATAGATTCTCTTGCTATCATTGAAGAACAAAATCCAAAAGGAGAAGATCTAGAAGAATCATGTACTACATTTGATGGAGAGTAGCCATTGGGGCCTAATATTGAGGAAATTCTACTATGCTTATCATCAAATCCTCCATGTGTTCAAGAGACTAATCAAAATATAATATAAGGTCTAAATATCATGGTAGAATAAGACATATAGGGTGATCTATATGAATGAAAGAACTAAAGGCATCAAAACTATATTGAAATTTGGTTCTAGAAAATCATTAAGCTGGACCACAACTCTCTTCTTCAACAATTCTTGACATCATTAAAGCAGTTGGTCTCTCATATTCAGGTACACGTGCTAGCTTATATGGGCCTGACCCAGGTTTGGAAGAATTGTTTAGCCAATCAAATCCCGCAGCTACCGGCCCTTTCGGCAATAGTCCACGGAGTGCAAACTGAGGTCTCACCCAAGGTAGCAAGGTAGGGTTCTAGAACCAAGTTTCCGCACACTTGGGATGTCTAGATGTGGTCTGGAGGTTTCGCGCACCGTTTGCAACGTCACACTGGCCTGTTTCACGTAGATCCGATACAGAATAATCTTTACTAGTGATTAGCGCGTTGGTTACAGATCTAATCTATTTGATGAAGTATTACTTAGCAGGGTCTTTAAGAAAACATTTATCAGATTTATCTAGTTCTCGCACTTAGATTAAAAATAGATTCACATGTATTCAAAAGGTAAGCATATGCGCATAGATCAAACAGTGATATTAACCATACAAAAAGCTAGATCCGTGATACTTCAGGTTTAACAAAAAATTACCAAAGCAACTTATCTTTATTTACTTTCTTCACCAATACATCCAGATCCGCCCTGCGCACTCAACTGCAAGGGTCCGTGCACACAGTTGCGGACTCTTGTAAGCCTCTACGCACACAGTTGTAGAGCCTCTATCCACTACCCAAACCCCCGACTCGGACTTACAGACGCTTACATATTATTCTCCTCAAAAACCCATTACAATTCCAAATCCAAGATCATACAACAAAACTTAGCTTCCTCTACCCATAGAGCCTCGCTCTATTTATACCTTTCCATGGAACGTGATCCATGGGTGGGCCAACTTCACTTACATTTATTTACATTATTTTTGGGCAGACTACCCTTTGACTTTAACTTATTACAAATCGCGCTCTGTGCTTCTCGCGGAATCTTTACTCTCGCTTTACCCAACATTGCGGGCTTCGTGCCCCATGACTGTTGTGCGGGGCTTCCTCTACCCAACAGTCCCCCAACACAATCATCGTGACTTGTCCCAAGTCACTCAGCTAGTTTGGCCAACTTTGAGCAAAGATTGGTTAGCAGCCTCTGTGTGTCGCTAGTGCTGGCAACAAACTCTTTCGTCATTCGCTGCATCCGTTCCACATGTGTCATCGACACCTCAATCTCTGTCTCTACTGTCTCCATAGTGGCATACTCAGCCTGCATGTGGGCTACCTGGCACTCTATAGTGGTTGATACCGCAAATTCCTCATTAGCCATGGTTGGAGACAAGCTTTAATCATTGCTTCCTTTTGTCTGGAGGCATTGGCTTGGATTTTCAAGTCCTGAGCCTCCCGTATCTTAGCCAAGTGCTATGTAATAGCAACAGTCTGCGTGGTTCCTCTGATCTGATCGTAAGCTTGCTGGAGCTCCCGGGCCTCGGTTTCCAGTCGGCGAAGTGTTGGATCCTCCTGAAGGGAGGTGAGCGTAACAAGTGACTGGGTTAGCAGCTCGATACATTCCTCCATTGAATGTGTGAGCATCATGCGCCCCATAGTAATAATGTTCCTGCGCTACTATAGGATCTTTGGTGGCATCGACGGTGGAACCTGTAGTTTTAAGTTCGCGATCTGCACGCTGAGCTTGAGCTAGATCCGCACGGCCTCCTCCTTTGCATGTCGAAACCCAGTAGCCAATTTCTAGATTTGTGTCTCAATAGGAAATTTTGCCACAATATCTAGCTCACGGGCACTCGAGCAGGCTTCTACTACTACCTTCTCCACCTGTTGCTTCTGCGTGACTTCTTCGTCCCATTGGAGGCGCAATTGTTTGATATTAATTTTTGTTCCTGGAGTACTTGTTCGGCGTGGCCGGCCTTGGTGCGGAGCTCCATTGTGGCGCTGTCCTGGAGCTGTTGCAAAATTTTGCATGGTAGAGCAGCCACGTTTAGTCCCAACCCTTTAAGTCATCCTAGCACAGTGCGGTCCTCCGCATTTGCGGTGATCAATGCTCCTGCTGGAATCATGATGGAATGAGCCATTTGGGCCTTCAATGGTTCAGTGACTGTCATACCAGGAACCTCCTGAATAGTGTTGGTAGTGATTAGTGCGATCCTTGTTCTGAGTTCCTGTAGTTGCGTACGGAGTTCCCCCAACAAAATTTGTTGTTCGAACATGGCCTCATCGACTACATCCTAAGCGACGTCCCGAACAATGTTTTCTATATCATTTAGGTCCCCTTCTGTTAAGGTGGTCACTCCACTATTTGTTTTGGATGCTTTTGCCTTCTTTCATGGCTTCGACCATTCTTGTTGTGCGGGCCGCTTCAACGACGAATCCGTGCCAGTTGTTGGAGGCTTGTCCGTGACCATCTCAATGGGTGGCTTCTCACTACTTTTGGCCATTTTCGACGTAGCCCCTCCTAGTGGTGTCTTTCCTACTGCCTTCAGTGCCGCTTCTCGAGCTACCTGAACTTCTGCGGTGAGCTGTTCATTCCGCTTTTGTTGCAAGACCCGCTTAGCTTCCTCCTTTTGCTGCTGGATAGTGGCCTCGTTGTGCTCTATAGCCTTTGGTCCGCGCCATGCCGGTGGCCAAGTATCCACAACCCCATCGACAACGTCATCAATGGTAATAAAGTGGAGTGAGGTCCATGCCTGTGTCGGGTCCTTGCACTCCCTGATGTAAATACGATGCATGTCTGCCTTAAACTCAGCAATATGCTTCATGCTTTCATAGATCTTGTTGGTCAAGCAGGGTAGCACAGTAATCCACTGGCGCACAGTCGCGTCCATCAGTATCCAAAAGATTTTGATGTTGTGAATCCGTACCACATCCCTTGTTTCCCAGAGGGAAGCATATCTAGTGGCTTCCGACCACTCCGGGTCCAAGATAGGAAACTGGTTGTCTTCGGGTAAGTCAGTAGCGACCAACATATTGGAAGGTATTGCCCTCCTCCTGAACCTCTCGACAATTGGTCAGAAGCTCTTCACAAAGGAACTGTGACCAATTGAACCAGACTCGAGCTGCACATTCCTCAGCGAGTACAATGACTACTGCCAGAACCTCGATGCCACGACATTTCCTCATTACTTTCCCGGCCAGAAACTGAGTGGCAACGTAGACTACGTTATCTGAAATACTATCAATGATGTACATTCGTTGCCCCTTCGTGAGCTTATACTTCTTTTTCAGTCGTTCTATCATCGCGTCATCGCTACTTCTATCAGCAATTTCCTGAGGGTCTCTTCCATCGTAGGGAAGGTGCGAAACCCGATGAGCAAGTTCAATTATGATACGGACGGGTTTGTTGACCTATAATATTTCCTCATGAACTAAACAGAGCAACTTCTTTATCACTAACATGGTGATAGGAGGCCAGAAGAAGTGTGGAATAGACAAGAGATAGAGCAACCCGGCTTTGTCCACCTTCCGCAGCCACTCCTTCGGCTGTAGCGTTGTCACCATCCCTTCTACACTCTGCATTATCATTGCGTCAGTTGCCAGGTGGAGAAATTTTACTGTATCTGCAAGGTCCCAATCTTCGAATTTCATTGTCACAACATGGCCAACCACCGAGTTTTCCATTGGGACTTCTTTTGGTAGTGACGGGGTAGCGATTACAGTGTCATCTTCATCTAGGTTTGCAGGTACCTTTGCCATCCCCTTGCTAGGGGGCACATACTTGGGTTATCACATTGGCTATATGGGATCCTTCTCAAGGTTTACTTCTTTGACATATGTGGGGGACTCTTTTGCTTCCTTGTCGTTGTCAATTATAACAGTTTTACCCTTTTCCTCCATTGTGAACTTGCCAAAGTGGAGGTGTCGCGGCGACCTTCGTACTGATTCTAGAACCTGAGGGTCCTTCCTGGTCCTTGGCATCCAGGGTGATTTAGGGAGCTCGGCTTCTTGTGGTGAAGCTTGTTGTGGACTATCAGTGGTAGGGTTTTGCACTTTGAGGATTGTTTCCCGGTAGTGCTTTAGCAATTCCTGAAACCACGGACTTTCTTCGGTTTGCTTGTCACTCATATTGCACTTGTCTCTGACCCAGGGTAGCTTTCTTGCAGGATGGTAAGATGTGGTGGTGTGACCCTTACTATGATTATATAGGATTTGAAATTTACAATTGGCTGTTTGCCCTTGCGGCAGCTCATAAATGCGATATTGGCTGTTATTCTTCTGCCTTAATTGCCTGCCGCCTACTCCAATGTGATTTAAGTGGGCCATCATATCATGAATAGTACCTGCAGTGGTCGCTTTCCATATTTCCTTCGTGGCAACGAATCCCCAGAGTCGCAAGTGCGGTTTTTGTATGTATGCTATGGCCATGTCGCGTGGCTTCGCAGCAGCCTGTTTTATAGTCTCGCGCCCTCTTCCAACTGCGTGGGGCACTGGGACTGGGCCACCTACGGATAGTCAAGTGGGTGAACCCCTCATGTGGGTCTTCCGTTTCCTGACAAGCTTGGGCTGCGAGCACCCTTCGAGTTTCCTAGATTTCGCTAACGGAGTGTGGTGTGTGTGTCCTTGTCCTTTCGGGTGCAAGTGCAACCATGCTAGTGTGGTCACTGCTTGTGGCAGGGTAGGAGAGCCAACCATGTCCATTCCCTCCGTTAGTTCCCTCGCATAGTCTGTGTATGTGACTTCGACCTGCAACTTGTCAATTGCTTTATCCAGCTTTGCACTCTGTGCGCGGAGTCTAGCCCCTGTTTCTTCTAACTTACCCAGTTGTATTTTACCATGCAAAATGGTTGCCCAGAGCTGCTGAATTCTTTCACGGATGTTGTCACCAGTAGGGTGAACTGTATCTACATTGGGTTGTTTGGTCGTAGAGAAACTACTAGCCACATGAGCCTTCATTCCACACAGATCCGGTTGGGTTGTTGGCCACATGATGTGCACCTGTACCCGTCGTAGTTGATGAATGATTGTTCTATACCAACTTGGCAGCCATGTACGTCCTCCAATGTGTACCTGTAACCGCTTCCTACTTTTCGGTTTCTACGGCCCCTCCACAGGTGCGTGTAACACGTCTTTGACCACATTGTACTGCTCCCATGCTGCGTCCAAAGTGCCAAGGTGGACGAGATGCCCTTCATCTGTTGCGGCGTTCTCTACTGGCTGTTGTCTTTCCTCAGTGGTTACACGTCGCAATGACTGAATCATCATATTGCTGTTAAGTGTCGTCACTTCCTGCAACTGGTTCTGCCATCGTTCAATCTCCTCATCGGAATCCACTATGCAGGTGCTATCGCATTCCCACGGGTCTTCCACCATTCACGGAATGCACCTGATCTTGGTACTGTGCTGTCATCTGGTAGATGCAATCCAGTTCGTCATCCTTGTCCTCGTCGCGCACAAGTTCGACGTAGTGTTCTCATTCCACTAGGTCCAACGGAAATACTACTCTCAATGACCTCTTTTCGAATGTCATTTTCTGCCTTTTTAAGTTAATGATCCCTTTCATGTCCATTGCCCAATCAATTCCGAGCAATGCAGGGTAAGGATTACTATCATCAACAATCTCTATGACTTCGAAATCGATCTGTGTACTTACACCATTGATATCCACAGTTACGCCTTGATCCGGATTTAAACAGGAACACAACAAATTACAAAGATAACCATAAACACAAAGATGCAGCAGAAATAATACTTCATTTCATTAATGTAAGATACTGAGATATGCTTACAAACAGAAAATGGAAATAGGCAGCTAGGGCGATGGTAGCTTATCTCTGAGAAGAGATGTGGTGGCTACATGCCTCTGAAATATGTTACAATGAGGCTTGAAGGCCTATTTATTATTGAGAAACAATGGAAAACCCTTAACATTCCAAAACCTAACCCTAGAAGATGAAACGCCAAATTGTGGGCCCCGTTTGGGTAAATTGGTACCTCAATTTCCCGAGGTCGTAACTTTGGCATACGATCTCCATTTGACGCGTACAATAGCTCATTAGAAAGATATATCTGAGCACTGCCACTTTGAGAAGGGAGACATTGGTCCATGGACCCATGTTGCCCCCAGATTTCCAAAAAAACGCCGTTTAAGGCCTCAAAACGGCTCCGGAAGTTCAGGACCCGAAAAACTGGTAAAAATAGTAAGTTGTGCTACAATTAAGGAAACTGAAAATGCTGAGAGGAACAATGGTGGGGGTCCAGGCGCACTTGGCAGGTGGCCACCAATATCCACTTGGATCATTCCTCCCCCCTTAGGAATCAATGGTCCCCATTGCGTTGAGTTCCTCCATGAGATGAGGAAACTTCTGCTGAAATTGGTCCCTAGTGAGCCACTTGCCCTGGTGAAGGAGTTGGCCTACTTTAACAACTCGATATAGTTGGATCCTTTTCTGTCGAGTGTTCTTGCTCTGTGTGTCCATGCTCTGATCAGTTGCAGCTTGTTCCATGCAATCTGGATTTAATTTTGTGGGTGTGAGTTGTTCTGCAATATCTGATGTGTCCAGAAATGGTGGAAAGTATGGCCGAAGGTCGTCCACATTGAACACTGGGTGTAGGCCAAGGAATGGGGGAATGCTGAGCTCAAATGCATTGTCTCCCATAGCCTTAGTAATGGTGTAAGGACCATATCAGAGTGGTCTCAGTTTTCGATAGGCTCCAGTAAAGCGTTCCTTTTACAAATGCAACCAGACTTTGTCGCCCTCTTGAAACTTGTGTGGTACCCCTATGGGTGAGGAGAAGTTGTTCCTGTGTTTTTTCATGACTGTATCCCTTTGCTACTGCTGCTACGTGGAGGAACCCTTCGCGGGGGTCATGGATGTGGTTGCAATCTTCCCCTTACTTTGGGAGTGAACCAGACAGATGAATTTCCTGGTCTGGGAGATGAGCTTGCTGCCTTTCTTAGTAGTGATTAAAGAGGTGGTGGTAGGTGGAGCTACCTCCGGTATCTTGTCTAATGAATCATACAAAGAAATAATAACAGCGCAAGGCCTTGACTCATACACAACATGTCACCTCCACAAGTATGGTTGGCCTAATAGTACATCACAAACATCCAGAGGTGTAACATCACACAATACCTCATCTGTGAAGGGCTTGATGTTGTAGGGAAGGCAGCATTGTTGGTGAACTTTGAGATCTCGTCCTTCGTGAAGCCACCCGATACTGTACAGCTGTGGGTGTGGTGTATTTGGTAGGCCCAACCGCTTCATGACCTCTGCTGAAACGAGGTTCTTTTGGCTGCCATTGTCGACAATGAATTATAGCAGCGAACCCTTCACCCACATCTGTGAGTGGAAAATACGCTCCCCTTCCTCTAGATTTTTGGGCTCATTTTTCTAGATCTTGGCGATGGCAACAGTAGCGCTGGGATCCACATCAATGATCTCCTTCCCTTTGTCATTCCCCTTGTCGGGTTCTAGCTCAGGGTCGGAACATGCATCTGATTCGGAAGCCTTCAACTCGGCCACCAACGACTGCTTGGTCTGACACTCACTTGTGTTATGAGTGGGACTCTTGTGGAACTCACACCACTTTCCTGTGTCCTTCTTCGACTTTGTGGTGTTGTTCATTTCTTGCAGCTTCGACGAGTTGTCTTGGGTTACCCCACCTTGGCTTTGTCCTTTGGGCTTCGGATTTGCAGATCCAAACTCTCGCTTTTTATGTTTGAACTTTTGCTCGATTTTGACAGCGTATCGGTACGTCGTGCCGAGCGAGGAGATTTTCAGGAACTCCATCTCTTCCTGGATGTATCTGTGTAGGCAGCCGCGGTATTTGAGTACTAGATACAGATCATAATATTTGATACCAAACTGTGTACGAAGGGTATGAAAAATGTTTGTGAATTCTGGCACATCTTGGTCCCTTCCTTGCCGCAGTGTGGTCCATTTGATGTATTTGTCCTCATAGCTTTTGACAGGGTAGCACTACTCCTTAACGGCATCCCAGAATGAATCCCAAGTGGGTACAACTGAAAATAGTGAGCTAGTACTTACATTCTTCTGCTCGCAGTAGGTTTCCCACCAGTCCTTGACGTGGGGGGCTACTTTAAGAAGAGCGAAAACAATCTTTTCTCGACTTGAAAATTCATGAACAGAAAAATACCCTTCTAGCAGATTTAACCATTTATCTACGGCATCTGTGTCTATCTGACCCTTGAAGATGGGGATTTCAAAATTAACTTGTACCTTAAACGGTGTGGCAATTCTAGAGTAGCTTTTGGAAGCTGATGCATCGCCTCTGGGTAGCTGCTAAAGAATCTGCGCAAAGTTGTCCACCATCGTGTTCCTTTGTTTCTCAAGAGCTTCTTCGAGCAAGATTTTGATAGGATCTCTTGGCCCCTCCTCTTTCTTCTCATTTGCCATGGGAGGCCGTCAGGTTTTCCGAGGCTGGTCTTGCAAAGGTTCGACTAGTTCAAGCCCTAACTCCTTATATCCCAACCTTGTTGGGGACATGCAAAGAAAAACCGAGAAAAAACAGTCCTCTCTGATACCACTGATCTGGATTTAAACAAGAATGCAACAAATTATAGAGATAACCATAAACACAAAGATGCAATGGAAATAATACTTCATTTCATTAATGTAAAATACTGAGATATGCTTACAAACAGAAAATGGAAATAGACAGCTAGGGTGATGGTAGCTTATCTCTGAGAAGAGATGTGGTGGCTACATGCCTCTGAACTGTGTTACAATGAGGCTCGAAGGCCTATTTATTGTTGAGAAACAAAACCCTTAACATTCCAGAACCTAACCCTAGAAGATGAAACACCAAATTGTGGGCCCCGTTTGGGTAAATTGGTACCTCAATTTCCTGGGGTCGTAACTTTGGCATACGATCTCCATTTGACACGTACAATAGCTCGTTAGAAAAAATGTTGTTTAGGGCCTCAAAACGGCTCCGGAAGTTCAGGACCTGAAAAACAGCTAAAAATAGTAAGTTGTGCTACAATTAAGGAAACTAAAAATGTTGAGAGGAACAATGGTGTGGGTCTAGGTGGACTTGGCAGGTGGCCACCAATATCCACCTGGATCACGCCTTGCAGTCGACCCATTGGTAAGATCTTTTGCTGGTTGGCCATTCGTAGCTGAATTGGGGACCATTGCAGTGCAGGCTTGCCCATGCACTCCCATGTTTGTTTAGGTAATACGTTCGCATCCGAGCCTAAGTCCAGGATGACCTGGTTCATTTCATATTCCCTGATTTGTGTTGTCAGTCTCATTTCCCATCCAGTGTGCAGAGCATGTCTTCCTATCTTTCAGACTACATGGGGCTTGCCCGATCCGGCGCACCTAGTGATAAGCTCCTGTAACCCTTGAATGACTTTACTATCGCACAGCAGTTTCATGTAGGTTTCGAGAAAGGTAGTAATCATGGAGGGGTCCAATCCTGGCTCCGTGTGATCCCTCCTACCCAGAGTAGAGGCTTCCGCAAAGCTCCCCTGAGCTTCCCTCAGCATCTCCTTCCCTTATCCTGGCTCAGAGTCATGTTCCTGTGTCATTGTGTCGTGCCTCTTTCCACCCCCCGCACACTCTTCTTGTAGATTACCTCCTATAGTGGCACCGCTCCTTCGTACCATATTTATACTGGGATCCTCTTCGCAAGGTTTTGCTCACATCATCTGGATATTCTGGGTTGGCGGAGATTGTAGTACTCCCTTTTCGCGCATTTGGGCAATTAATGTTGGACAATCTACCATCTCATGATCAAACTTCTTGCATTAGGGGCACGAAGTCCTGGTCGGGTTAGTGCAGTTGCGAGCATAGTGTCCTGGCCCTTCACAATTATAACAGATCAGCTGTCTGCTGCCCCGCCTGGACCCCATTTCTCTTCCTCGGCCGCATCCTTGAAATCCTCCTCGCACCTGAGTCTGCATTTGGTAAGGTGGGGTTCTTTCCATCATTAAGTCAGAGCTTCGACACGTTCGCTCATCATGTCCCACCGATCGACAAAAGTTGCAATACAACTGCTGCGGGGTCTGGGTATACTTTTACAATAGGTGGCAGTTATTTGTTGCATGCTTTCCACCCACTTGACCAATCGCGCACCAGAGCGCAAATGCGGCACTTGGTCCTACTTGTACTTCCACTATTAATGGCATCGGGCCTCCCCCTGCCAGATAGTTCGCGAAGACAGGGCAATGGTCCTTATCATGTGCTTGGCTCTTGCATTTAATACGGCCTACCTCCGCACATACCTCTGGTCGGGACACTCTTTCTTGCTTCAGGCTTTGCATTTCTAAACTCAAGTTTTGAAGATGCGTGTGGATTTGCTGAACTCCTAACCCTGGATCCATTATTGGGGTCTCGTGTAACCTCATTGCTGTCTCCAGTGCCTCGGCTTGGGTTGCGATCTTTTGTTGTGACAGAGCCATCCTCAGATGTGGTGTCAATGATGACATAAACCACACGCAATGTTGTGCATTTGTCAAGGTCATGTTGGCTTCGTGAATAGTGCTTTTTAACCTTTGGTCTAGGTCCCACGGAGTTTCACTAGGCAACATTGCAATCTCCTTGAACCCCATAACCAATTGGGTTTCTTATTTTGGTCGTCCAAACTCTTTATTTAGTGCCTCTTGGGTTGCCACTATTCCCTCATTCAGATGATCGGTCGAGTATTTTATGTACCACATTAGCGTGCAGTCCTATAGTGCACTAACAAAGGTGGCCTTCTTGATGTTCTTATCTGTTATGCCTTGATCATCCCATACAAATCGTATCACAAACTAGAATTGTCCAGGTTCTTCATTCCCCACACCCTTAAACAATGGCAGTTTGATCGCACTTTCCATCCCGACTTTTGGTGGTGGTGGGGTTGGAGGTGGGGTCGGGGTTGGTGTGGACAGATTCGATGAAGGTGATGTGGGGGGTGGTGTGGATGGAGGTGGTATCAGTGGGAAGTGCTCCCTGATCAACCGGACTGCACTCCCTGGTGAGAACCTTGCGAGCTCCTCCTCGCTTTCCTGGGAAATAGAAGCTAAAGGACTGTTCTCTACTCCTCCCGTTCCACGGTAACCTCTTCTGCTCCACATTACTCTAGACATTAATAAACATGCATAATATGTTTTTCAAACAATAGCATCTTAATCCAAATATTCAATGATTTGATATACCTACCATGAGGTCCTTAAAGAAGCAGCCTTTCTGCTTTGCTATAGCTCACAATTGTATCTACCGGGAACTCGGTGATAAATCCTCGTATTACCCAATCCAGCCAATGATCTACCGCGCGCGCGATTTTATCCTTGGTGGCTTCTAGCCTGCGCACTAGTTCCAGGGTCCACACAATAGGTTGGTCCAATCTGCACCTTCCCACGCTATCAGCTAGCCTTGCAATCCACTAATACAATTCTACCGGAAATGACGCGAAGAAGATTTCATGAATGTCTGTGAATATATAGCAATCCATCCAATCTTCCTTTGATACTCGCGGGTTTCTATTTTCCTGAATTTCAAACTCTTGGAGTTTCAGATCCCACCACTCTTCAATCTCTTTCTTTGTAGGGTTCTAGTGTTCCCACATAAGACACCCCTTAGGCAGATCCCGTTCTCGGCAATGGAATCATTTGCTGGCTTATATGGGCTTGACCCAGATTTGGAAGAATTGTTTAGCCAAACAAATCCCGCAGCTACTGGCCCTTTCGGCAATAGTTCGTGGAGTGCGAACTGAGGTCTCACTTGAGGTAGCAGGGGAGGGTGCTAGAACTAGGTTTCCGCACCCTTGGGATGTCTAGATGTGGTTTGGAGGTTTCGCACACCATTCGCAACGCCGCGCTGGCCTGTTTCACGTAGATCTGATACAAAATAATCTTTACTAGTGATTAGCGCGTTGGTTACAGATCTAATCTATTTGATGAAGTATTACTTAGTAGGGTCTTTAAGCAAACATTTATCGGATTTGTCTAGTTCTCACACTTAGATTAAACACAGATTCACATGTATTCAAAAGGTGAGCATATGCTCATAGATCAAACAGTGATATTAACCATACAAAAATCTAGATCCGTGATACTTCAGGTTTAACACAAAATTACCAAAGCAACTTATCTTTATTTACTTTCTTCACCAATACATCCAGATCCGCCTTGCGCACTCAACAACAAGGGTCCGCGCACACAGCTGCGGACTCTTCTAGGCCTCTGCACACACAACTGCAGAGCCTCTATCCACTACCCAAACCCCCGACTCGGACTTTCAGACGCTTATATATTATTCTCCTCAAAAACCCATTACAATTCCAATCCAAGATCATACAACAAAACTTAGCTTCCTCTACCCATAGAGCCTCGCTCTATTTATACCTTTCCATGGACTGCGATCCATGGGTGGGCCGACTCCACTTACATTTGTTTACATTATTTTTGGGCGAACTACCATTTGACTTTAACTTATTACAAATCTCGCTCCGCACTTCTCGCAGAATATTTACTCTCACTTTACCCAAGATTGCGGGCTTCGTGCCCCATGACTGATGCGCGGGGCTTCCGCTACCCAACAACATGTCAAATTATACCTTTCGAGCCTACACATGAGTCTATCTTTCATCTTGATATCCACATGGCTCCATTGGAAGTTGATCCAAATTGGATGCTAGAACACTCTCTAAGTTTTCATGAACTCTTTAAAAATCATGCCAAAGTTTTAAAGTCTTACGAAGATCAAGCTTATCAAAGATATCCTCGTAACAGTTGCAATTTGTGATCAACGCGGAGCAACAAGGACCCTCGGTCAAGCATGCAGACCGTTGGCTGATGGTAACGTGCATTGTCACGAATTAGCAAAACCAGAGGCTAATTCGAGAAACGGGGGTAGTTTCTGATATCACAGGGCAAACCCCTCAACGAAGGAAAGGCCGCAAGCACCCGGACCCGAAAAATCATAAAATGTAACGGATATCGTTTTGATTCCGTTAGAAGTGGGGTCCCACAAAAACTGGTAGAATATCAGAAGCGTTTCAAGCGGTAAGCAGTTTCAACCGAGTCCCGCCTGATGCCACACAATGGGTGCTACGCATCCAGCAAAAGAGAGAGAAAACCGCTCACATCAGATGGGTAAACATCATGTTACTTACCTACCTGATATGGATGATGACCGTAGGATTTGGAGGCTCCAAATCAACGATGGAGACGTGTTCCGATAGGTGACTAGATTTGACGAGGATAACAAGCAGATTTGTATAGGATTTGAAGTTCGATGTGGATGATGCGTTGGCAGAAGGTCGTTTTCGCGGGCATTCTTGGAGTTAACGGAATAAACGACCATGTCCAAGAGAACTGACACTCAGTTAGTTATGAAATAGGTGGCCACCTCCCTGTGAGGCGTTATATAGTGATGATTACGCAAAACAGAGGGATTCAGATGGACAGAGGCAGGGGAACTGAAAAGGCAGGAAGTGGAAATAAGCAGTCAGGAAGCAGATTGGCTTTAAAGCCATAAACTGACAGAGAGAGCAGCAAGAAATAAGTTAGAAGTGCAAATCTAAGAGCAGAGAGAAGGAGCCAAGCTGACCTACAGAAGCAAAGGCAGCATCGAGCCAGAGTTAAGATAGAGCCAGAGAGAGTCAGAGAGTCTGTGTACTCCAGAGAAGGCTTGAGAGGTTCAAGCGAACTCCTCTGTATATGCCTGTCATGTATGAGTCTCAGATTGGGCTCATACTACTGTGACCAATAGAGGTTGAATTTTAGTAAGGAGAGTATGTGTACTCCAGAGACTTGGGGGATCCATGTATAGTCTTGTTGATTTATATCTGTTGTGTGAGACTCAAATTGAGCTCACTGTTGTAAAAAATCTGCTTTGAAAACATAATAGAGAGGCCACCATTGAAGGCTGGACCAGGAGACGTAACCCAGGAATATTGGGTGAACTCCTTATTAAACTTGTTGTGTTTATATGTTTTCCTTAACTGCTTTAGTGCCTGCGTATTTCACAATCTTATCTATCCGTTGCATAAAATAACATAGGCATATCCATGCACATGAGTCTGTAATACCTTAGTTGTATGTCTAAGATCAATTTCAGATCAAGTGGTATCAGAGCTCTAGGTTGCTAAGGTTAGACAAGCTTGTGCTGGATTTTTTTTTTGTTGAATTCTAACTAGGACAAAGCTCAAATTAGGAGAATTGGTTGAAGCTAACCCAGAAATTGGAAGAGTCTATCCTAAGAGGAAAATGGTAGAAGAAAGTCCCTTGGAATCAGACTCCCAGTTCATGGACAGTTTCATGACCATGAGAGCCATGGTAGAAGAAATGTATAGAGAATTTAAGAAAGGTAGAGATGAAGATTCATCAAAATCCAAACAAGATAAAGGAGCAAAAGAATCTCTCCTCAATGACTACTTAAAAGGAAAAGGGAAAGAAGAAAAGCTTCCCACACCTCTTGATAGTCCTGAAAATAAAAAGAATAAGGCATCTTTAATTAAATTAGATGTTAAATTTTCTTTGCCAATATATGATGGAGAGTTGAATGCAGAGAAGCTGGATAATTGGATTAGATAGATTGATCTATATTGCAGGGTGTAGAGCATTGATTCGAACACAAGTAAGATTCAGCTGGCCATCCTACGCCTTGGAGGCACTACCTTGGTATGGTGGGAAGGTAGGACACAAGCTGACATGAAGAAGCATGGTAAAATCCTTTATGTCTGGAGTGAATTTGTTTCTACAATTAAAAAATAGTTCTATCCACTAGCTTATATGCAGCAAGCCATGATGAGTTGGCAAACTCTTCGACAATTAAAAGGGAAAAGTGTACAAGGCTACACCCAATAATTTTGAAAAAGAGCTTTGATTCTAGGAATTTATTTAGACTCACCTGAAACTCTGCTGAAGTATATAGGTGGTCTACATAGCTATTTAAAGCACACCATTCTCATGTTTAATCCCACTAGCACAGATGAGGTATCTATTCAGGCTACACATCTAGAGGCTAGAGGCAAGAATGTGAAGCCAAAAGTTGGGGGATCATCAAAACCCACTACAAGAAAGAACAAGGAAAAGAGAAAGCAGAAATGGAAAGAGAGGAAGACAAATATTGTACAAAAGACCAAGCCTTCATGCACTCATTACAAGAAGGATGGGCATGATGATGAACACTGCTAGATTCTGCATCTGGAGATGAGTTCCAAGAAGTACAATGGCAAAAAGAAGAAGAATGTTGCAGCTATTCAAAAGAATTTGGGGTCAAACTCAAGGGATGAAACAACAATCACAGCAACAGGTAAAAAAAGGTAAAAATTCTGAAGCATCTACTAGTAATTCTACACAATCTACCGATAATGAAGAAAATTAGAGGAAAAGACATGAGCTTTTTCATATTAGAGTTATTTCCAAGCATCAAAATATTGATACTTTGTTTGATAGTGGATCACAAGTAAACTTAATTTCTGAAGCAATTGTAAAGAAGCTGGGATTACTAACCACACCTCACAAGAAACCATATCCATTAGGTTGGTTATGTGATAAAAACAAAGCTACAAGCGACTAGACAATGTAAACTTAGGTTTTCTTTTGGGTCAGCATTTGTAGATGAGGTTGAGTTAGATATTGTTCCCTTGGATATATGTGGAATTGTTTTAGGAAGTCCTTACTTGTATGATAGAAAAGCCATTTTCTATAGAGAAGAAAACAAGTATCAACTTGTTAAAGATGGAATTGAATATATTGTAAGAGCTCATAAACTCAAGAATAATTATACTCTCATAGACTCAAGGTAGATGAAAAGAATTGTAAATTCATGCAAACAATTTTTACTAATGGTTGTAAAGGAAAAGAAACCTAATAAAACCAACAAGCTGATTTAGAAAAAGTTGTTTCAGAATATGATATGGTATTTCAAGAACTTAAAGGTCTACCACCCAAAAAGCAAATAGTACATGATATTAATTTGTAGGATGATGCTCCATTGCCTAACATCGGAATGTACAGGTTGTCCACTTTAGAGAATGTAGAAATCAAGAAGCAAGTATAGAAGCTACTCGAGAAAGGGTTCATAAGACCTAGCACATCACCATGTGGGTCTCCAATTGTCTTGTTGAGAAAGAAAGATGGCTCATGGAGGATGTGCATTGATTACTGAGCAGTGAATAAGATAACGATAAAAAATTGTTATCCCCTTCCTCGCATAAATGATCTATTAGATCAGTTGAAAGAGGTTGTTTACTTTTCCAAGTTGGACTTGCATAGTGGCTACCATCAGGTCAGAGTTGTAGAGCAAGATGCATGGAAGACTGATTTCAAAACAAAGCAGGGATTGTATGAGTGGTTAGTTATGCCTTTTGGCTTAACTAATGCTCCTGCTACTTTCATGAGAGTAATGAATGATGTACTTAGGCCTTTTATTGATTATTTTGTCATTGTATATCTAGATGACATTCTTATATTTAGTAAAACATGGGAAGAACATTTGAAGCATGTAAAGCAGACCCTAGATGTTTTGAAAAAAGAAAATATTTATGTTAAGCTATCAAAATGTGAATTTGACAAAACATCTTTGAATTATTTGGGTCATATTGTAGGGGTGGTGAATTCAAGATAAATCCCTCTAAGGTTGCAGTCATTGTAAACTGGCCTAAACCCAAATCTGCTACAGAAGCTAGAAGCTTCCTAGGAGCAGCATAGTATTGGAGAAAGTTTATTTCTAACTTTTCCTTGATTGCATCTCCCTTACATGCTTTAAGAAGATTGAACAAGGTGTTTCAGTGGGGAGGCAAACAACAGAAAGCCTTCGACGCCTTAAAAGAAAAGATTAGTATAGCACCAGTGCTAGTACTGCCAAATCTTTAAAGACCCTTTGAGATTGAAACGGATGCCAATGACTATGCCATGGAAGCAATGTTGATGTGGCAAGTAAACCCATTTGTTATCATTCTGAGACATTTAATTCTGCAGTAGTTAATTATCCCACATATGATAAAGAATTGTATGCATTAGTATAGAGTGTGAAAAAGTGGAAACACTATCTAATGGGTAAAGAAACAGCTATACATACTAATCATCAACCACTTCAATATTTACATTCACAAACTAAGTTGCAGCAATCAAGACACTATACGTGGATGGGTTTTCTACAATAGTTTCATCTTGTCATCAGATATAAATAGGGCATACACAATAAAGCTGCAGATATGTTGTCCAGATCAATCATAAATGCATCTACTATACTTAAGCATAATTCAGTATTGCATGAAAGTTGCATTGAACAGTATGCTCAAGATATAGATTTTAAAGATGTATATGCAACTTTAAGTCATGGAAAACAAGTAGAAGAATTGGATTATCATGTTAAGGACCAACGCTTGTATCATTTTGGAAAGTTATGTATTCCTCAAACAGAAAGAGTAAAGATAATTCGAGAATGTTGGGTTGTGTTATATTCTTTCCATGACTAGTCCACGTAGTTAACCGGGGGTTAGAGGGGGGGAGGTCACAGGGGGTTTGAGGTGTACCTGTAACCCCAATTAACTAGGTTGGGCGGACCCACCTATGGTTTTGTGCATGATTTTCGTACATGTTTTTTGGACGCGATGGTTTTCGGTCCATGGTATTGGACGCGATGGTTTTCGGTCCATGATATTGGACGCAATGGTTTTTTGGTCCATGGTATTGGATGCTTAGGAATGTATAAATATGTATTATAAAATTGAAAGGAATATAATGAAAAATCAAGCTGGTAGTCCTGGTTTTGGGATCCAGGGGAAATCTCTGTGTATATGTGTTTTATGTGTTATGCTCTCACATTGTTTATTTTCTGTGTTTTAGAATTCGTATGCAGGTAATTTTTGTACGGGGTTAAAACCTACATTTTGTATCGGAGCAGTTTTGGCTTCAAGGGGATGCCTTTGTTGTTGAGGGGTTTCGCTCGGGCCTGTGATAACCTTGTTCAGTGGGAGATCTGCGAGATTGATGCTAGTGGTGAAAGAAGATGGCGAGCATTGGAAAGATAGAGATCGAGAAATTTAATGGTCAAAGTTTTGAGTTGCGGAAACTCAATATGGAGGATCTATTGGTTGATAAAGATTAGTGGATCATGGTAGATCCAGGTACTAAACCAATGGGAGTTTCCGATGAAGAATGGAAGAATTTGGATCGGAAGGCAAAGAGCACAATACGATTGTGTGTCTCGGATTCAATATTGTTGAATGTATCAGGGGAAGCTACGGCGAAGGCTTTGTGGGACAAGTTAGGGACTCCGTGACAGAGCATCTGAACGCATTTAATACTGTGGTAAGTAAATTAGCATATGTTGATATTAAAATTTTAGATGAAGATAAGTGCATCAGTTTGTTGTGTTCTCTACCAGATTCGTGGGATAGTCTAGTTATTGCAATAGCTAGCAATGCAACTTCCTTGCAATTTGATGAAATAGTATCATCCTTGCTAACGGAGGAGATGAGATGGAAAAATATGGAGAGCTAGAATGGTGATGCCTTGTCTGTATGAGGATGGTCCCTAAACAGAAACAAAAATAAGTCATTGAGTGGGAGATCTAAATCTCCAGGAAAACCTGTAAAGGTGTTGTGTTGGAAATGCGGAAAGGAAGGGCACTACAAAAGGGACTGTAAATATAAAGCTCATGCTTCAAGTACACATGTAGATAATGAGGCATGGTTGATTGACTCAGGTGCATCCTTTCACTTCACTCTCCATAGAGAGTGGTTCTACGAGTATGAGAAGTACGATGGTAGTGGTGTCTTCTTGGGGGATGACAGGAAGGCTAAATCATCAGTCGCGGAAAAGTAAAGTTGAAGTGGCAAGGTGGAAGGGTTAGAACACTTCTAGGTGTTCTCCATATTCCTTCATTGGCCAGAAATCTAATTTATGTAAGCAAGTTGGATGATGCAGGTGTAAAAACAATGTTCAAGAAGGATACCTGCAAGATGGTTTGGGGAGCACTGGTATTGATGCGGGGAGTTCGGATTGGAACTCTGTACA
>APFE030866066.1:88703-114441 GCA_000404065.3 Pinus taeda
CCAGGATTGAACAAAGTGTTGGATATTCGTGGCTTTGTTGATGCAGACTGGGCTGGAGATCTGGATCAGAGAAGATCTACAAGTGGGTATGTGTTTAACCTATTTGGAGGTGCAGTCAGTTGGATGAGTGAGAAACAATCTGTAGTGGCACTATCAACTACAGAGGCAGAATACATGGTAGCCACTCATGCAAGAAAGGAAGCAGTTTGGTTGTAGAGATTGTGTTCAAGTATGGGGTTAGTATAGGGAGGTATAAGGATAGACTTTGATAGCCAAAGTGCAATTTTCTTGGCAAAGAACCCTGCTTATCATTCAAAGACAAAGCACATTGATGTTCAGTATCACAATGATACATATACATTGGATGATCTCATCACATGTTTGTAGATAAGAACAAGTTATAATCTCTCAAGAAAAACAAATATGGTAAGGTTATTCTTGGAACTAGTGCTCCAAAAAAGATTCTAGGAAAAGGTAGAGCCAAACTTGATAAGTATACAAAAGCAATTGGTTCATTATTAGTTCAAGGGATAAATAATAGTATTCTAGGTGTAGGAAAAGTAGCTAATAAAGGACATATAATTGTGTTTACATCAACTAAATGTAAAGTTATAGAAGAAGAAACTCGAAAGGTTATAGCAAGAGGATTCAAAAATCCAGAAAAATATATGTGCTAGTAAAGAAGAATTCAAGTAGAAATAAGAGTTATAGTTCCTCTTCTTTAGATTCAATGTAAAAGAAGATGGGCCCCAATGCAGTCTATTTTTGCTTAATGTATTATGCTAAAAATGACTGGAAAAGTGAATGTGAGGTACATAACCTCATAAGGAACAAGTGATGATTATCAGGTCCACAAGATCAATGGTATGTGATCTCTGGGGGGCTATGCATGTGAATCTTGATGATGATTTTTGTAATATGTATATTACTGAAATTTCTTTTGATGAAGTAACAAAAATTAGGAACAGATAAGAAAATTTTAGGGGGAGATGTGGCTATAAATAATCAACAATTTATTCTCTGTACGCAGATCTTATGAAAGACAATTGCATGTATACGAGGCTCATGATCTAGACAATCACATATTCTTCTTTGTAATGAAAAATAAGTGGCACAGGTTCAAAGGGAGCATCTACTATGATTCTAATAGTTCATTGTTGGCATTATGGTTTCTTGAGAACTATTTGTTGACAATGACGAGTACATATCATTGCTGGTAATCTCAATGTATGAATGTGTTGAAGCCTCAAAAATCGCTGCAACATCATGGGGGAAAACCACCCGGCCAGGGACTTGAATACCATCCCTTTTCTGCTTGGATTAGTGACTCCGTCTAGATATAATGGGATCAATTTCCCAATAAAAATGTGGTAGGATGGATATGGTGTTTGCTTGTTAAAACTAAGTGATAGATGGGGTGGTTTTTCAACTAAAACACATAGATATATGTAACTTATCTATATGTATTACCCGAGAATTTTTACTTATATTTATGCGATCTAAAATGATGATCCTTAGTACTTGATAATGAAGATTAACCAGATATTAATAGAAATGAAAAACCTTTGAAATAATGGTTTTGATTAAATAATTAATTAAAATAATTTATAAAACATATATCGCATCAAATATCGCTTGGCCAATTTCTCATCAATGTATTAAAGAAATAACAATCCTGGTATGTTCAAAAGTTAATGGATACAACAATATATGTAAAAAGAAACATGTGATAAACCGTATAATAAAAATGGTTGTTAATTCATGAATAAATAAATACATAAATATAAAAAGTACCTGATGCATATCAGTCTACTCATAAAATAAGCAGCTCCAGTCTAGTCTGTCTTATTAAGATGGTTTGCAAAAGTACAAAAGTGAAAGCTTTTGTAAGCCTTCTCCAACAAAAGTTCAGGACTTCGATCCAAGGATTCTAAGAAGATAAACTTTAAAGTACAAGAGTGCAAGCAAATAAAGAGTTTCTTTATAAAATTCCAGACCCTTCCTTAAAAGACATGAAAGGGCTTAAATAATAAAACATAAGTACAAAAATAGGCATTGCATGAGGTTTTGAGGAGGGTTAAACAAATCTCCTTAAAATAAGTGAAAAAATTACATAAAAGACAAATTATTAAAATTGCTAATTCCAACATAAAACGATATCTACTCTTTCATTTGTTCTTTGAGCTGATATATATCCATCATTGGCTTGAGTTCAGGAGGTTATTTCATCCTTGTGCACATCTGGCTGGTGTAAACTACATCTGAAAAAAAGGAAGGCAACATGTGCATGGCTGAGTCAGCTAGGCAGCGTAGTGCTAGCCACTAACTGTGTGGCTTTACCAGATACCTCCAATACACTCTTGCGATTTCCCTTTCTACTTATTTCAGCTGAATATCCCAATCAACGAAGAGGATATCTTTGTGAGATTCTTCTATCCTGGGGAGATCTACTACCCTTCCTTCTGGGGTGTCTTGCCATGAAATGTATCTTGAAAATTTCTCATCAGTCTCATTAAAAGTGACCCTCATATCGAATACTCAATTCATCGATGAATCACTTTCCTTGCACATCAGATTGATGACTGATAGCCTCTAACAAATTTTTTTCTGTTATTTTGACAACAAGGAGTTTAGTTCAAGTGTTTCTTTGACAAAATCCTCAATTTTAGGATTATTTTTCAATTGTTCCACAACGAATTGTAGTTGTTGTATCTGAGCATATTTGACACTTATCTTTGCTTGATATTGGAGCTTTAACTGATCAAATCTCTATTGTAGTTGTGTCATTTGTGCTTCCATTTGATGATTCACATCCTGCTTTTCTTCAGCCAACTGTTGTTCTAATTGTTGTATCCTCTCATCTTTCTCCCTTATTAGTTGTTTGACCTCCACTGCTTTATCAATAGTGGCAGATGAATAAGTACCTGAAAATTGTGATAGTTTGGTTAAGTTATTTGAAGGATCCATAGGAGTGTCCTTCCAAACGATGTCCATTGGCTCATTATTAGGACTTAGTACCGAGGACTTTTCTATTTTCCTTTTCTTCCTTTGTCGTTTTACTAAAGCTCGCTACTTTGGACTGTAAAATACATCAAGAGGAGGAATTTCCTCTACTTTGAGAACAATTTTTGTTGAGGGGAAGGCCAGGATGATTTCAATATCTTTAGTAGCAACAACTTTGTCAGTAGCTATATCAGTAAGTGATCTTTGTTCAGTATTCTGGGGTGTGTTGAGTATTTTCTCTATCTCAATACTTTCCTCCCCTTGTTGTCCTCTGAGTTGTCTATCAAATTGTTGCCATGCCTCATCCAATTGATTTTTCAAGGGGGTCTCCTATGTGTGTATTTTAGTGGAAGCATATTCCATTTATTTCTCTGTTGAGTTCTTTTCATATTCCTTTTCAGTGTCTTTTTGAGGACCCTTTTTTGGGTTTTTTTGTGAAATTTTATCTGAGTCATGCTCTAAGTCATGTTCTGAATCATGCTGTGAGACTTGTTTTGAATTATGGGACAATTTATGCTCTGAAGTCTATTCATAACCCTGTTCTGATTTCCCTTCTGAATCATGCTCAAAATCATGTTCTGAGCCTTTTTTTGAGCTATGGATTGGTGTTTGTTCCTTTTGAGTATCTGGATTAGGTATTTCTAATAGGTCCAAAGGTACCTTTAGTAACCTTTTCCTCCTATACTAGTGGAAACGGGCCAAATCTGGTGGATTGAGTCTTAGAGTAGCCAGATGCTAGACTTGTGAAAATAGCTCGACTGACTCAAATAGATCATCAAAATCATCCTCCTCATGGCTGAATTGACTTATTTTGACTGAAGCAGTGAAGTCGCGTGTGACTTTGTTGGGGTCATACTACCTGTGAGTTTCAAACATAAAATGTGTTCAATTTCAAGCACAACATGCCTGAAATCGTGTAATGCATAGACACCACATTGAAAGGGAGAAGAAGGCCAAAGGGATTTTTTGGATTCTTTCAAGGTTTTGGTTATCCCATCCCCTACAGTTTGGTAAGAAATTTCCCCGGCAAGAAGCTTATTTGGTACATACCAAGGGAGGACATGAGGGGCTCCTATGCTTTCAAAAACCCAGACATAAGTAAACAACTCTTCCCCAAACCACCTACCTACTGGAAAAATATCAATCTTGGCCTCATTGGATAACCTTGGGGCCTTCTTATCAAAAACCACTTGGTGGATGGGTAACATGATTCCTTGGAAGCTTTTGTAGAAATGGGATTGGTAATTAGACTTCCCACAGAGTTTTGTGATATATGTGAATGGGGGTAGGGTCTTGAATTGACCAGGTGCTCTAAAATCAAAAGTGTCAAAATTTTGTTAAACTTAGCTTCAGATTGAAGAGCTCGTCATAAAGAATCCAATGGTGTGAACATAACTCAAATCGGAGCTCATATGCAGAAGTTAGAGAAATTCAAAGTTCAAGTTTGACTTGTCCACATGGCAGGACTGGATGATGTGGCAAGGACCTTCAGCAAATGAGGAAGCACCAAGTGGTAGGCCGCCATTGGCCCCCGCATATCGCAAATCAAAATCACATGCATAAAGGTGATACATAATCGGCCCCGAGCAGAGAAATGATGCAACGCGATAAATTGAAATCGCAGATTGGCTAGGGGAGGACAGTTACAGTAATTAGCCCCCGGTGAGTTTGGGTTGCGATGCGATATCGCCATCGCATATCACAACAAGGAAAGCCTCGCATATTTATGATCGCCGATACTCCATCGATTGCACTAAATTGTCGAATGTGATATATTTATTGGTTCCATTTTATAGTGTTGTCATGTTCGTCGATATCGCAATCGCACATCGCCTGCTATGTTTATAGACATTAAGCATGCCAAACTTTGCCGATTGTGATTTGCGATTTGACCGACAGAATATGGCCTACCATACGGCAAAATATTCCCCCAGTTAGCACATTTTTGGGGCTAATTTGTAGGATAATACCGGATGTGGAGCAAATTGTGGAACAAATAGTAGGAAAACTCGGAGAAGTCATAACTTCTTTAGTTCTTATCCAAATTAGGTGCAAAAAATGTCTATTCTAGCAGTTTTCTCTATTCTGAACTCATTGAGACGGGTGTTAGAGGAATTTGAGCATTGTAAACACAATTTTCTTGTAATTTTGAGCATAATAGAGAGGCCCAAGCATTGGAAGTTGGACCAAGGAGACGTAGCCCAGGAGGGGTGAACTCCTCATCAAATATTTGTGTTGTGTGTTGTATTTTGATGTTCTTTGTTGTTGTTTTGTTGATGTTCAACATATTTTTTTTTATGTTAAATAGTTTATAACATTTACATAATAAACTCTCATGGGAATTAGTTAGTTAAGCAAAAATGGTGAATCCTTAAGCACTTGATAAGAAAATTATAAGCATATTGCGTTTTATTCTCAATGGGGAATTAGCACGACATTGCTAATCTACTCTATTTCAGATCAAGTTGGTATCAGAGCACTAGTTTTTACTTATTAGATTTGCTTGTGCAAAGAAGGAGTATTGTTTGCTAGTTTGTGTCATGCTAACAACGTTAACACTCAGAAGAGGTGAATGAAAGCTGGTTGGAAGCCCTTAGGTTGGGTCAAGTGGAAGAAGAGGAAGGTTGCCAAAGTCTTCTACACCAGTTCAACCTCTAGTTGTAGTTGAGACTCCAGAGATCATGTCTCATGAAGGATAACCTACAAACATGACATAAGATGAGAATACCTTCATAAATGATTTCTTTGATATGAGAGAGATGGTGAAGGTCCTCTATGAAGAGAGGAATAGTAGGTTGCAAGGAGAAAGTTCCAAACCTCGCAAAGGAGAAGGCTCTTTAGGGGGAGGTAATGAAAAAGGAGGTAATGGGAATGGAGACAAACCTCCACCCTCTCCGCCATCTTCTCCACAAGCATCTTCACACTCTTCCACTAATACAAGCCTTACTCATAATCATCATCATTCTTGAAAAGGAACTGGTAAATCACCTTTTCTAAAACTTGATGTTAAATTTTAGTTGCCAATGTATAATGGTGAAATTAATGCAGAAAGCATGGATAATTGGATTTGTCAGTTGAAGGTTTATTGTAGAATTCAAAACCTTCAAGAGGATGCTATCAAAATTCAGTTGGCTTCATTGAGAATTGAGGGTGCAACACTCATTTGGTGGGAAGCAAGGACTTAAGACAAGATCAAAAAACATGGTAAGATCTCTATTACTTGGTATGATTTCTTTGCTGCTATAAAAAAAAAAATTCTACCCTTTAGCTCATATGAAAAAATCTATCATGAATTGACAAAATTTCAAACAGTTAAAAGGTCAAAATGTGCAAGAGTATACTCGGGAGTTTAGGAGAAGAGATCTTATGCTAGGAGTAGACTTACAATCACATGATACTTTGCTGAAATACATAGGAGGTTTGCATAGCTATCTTTGACACACCATTCTTATGTTTAATCCCACAAATTTTGATGAGGTCTATGTTCAAGCTACATACCTCGAATCAAGAGGGGAAAATGTACAAGAAGAAGGTAATAAGAAGCCATTCCAGAGTGGTGAAAACGGAAAGAAATCTAAAGGAAAGCAAAAGAAAAATGCTTATGTTAAGAAATAAGGGGAGAAACCTGTGTACAAGAATTGTTCCAAAGAGGGCCATGATGAAGCACATCGCTAGAAGCTTCATCCTGAATTAAGACTAAAGAAATTTAACAATAAAGGGAAATAGAAGAAAAAAATTGTTATATAACAAGACTTGGGTTTCAACTCAGGTGACGAAACAAAGATTGCAGCCACAATCACTAAAGGGAAAGTCGTGGCAAAAAAACAAAATAGGAAGCCATGGCAAGCACCAACATAGAAAATAACTCCAATAAAGCTTCAAATGAATAAAACAGAATCGAGTTGTTCCATATCAAAGTTATTTCCAAACACACCAAGATTGATACATTGTTTGATAATGGATCCCAGCCAAATTTAATTTCTACAAACTTGGTCAAGAAGTTGAATTTGGAAATCGTGCCTCATCATAAACCGTATCTGTTGGGTTGGATAACCAAGGATGCAAATCTTCCGATCACAAGGAAATGCATTTTCAGGTTTTCTAATACTACCAATTTCGTTGATGAAGTCGAATTAGATGTAGTGTCATTGGATACTTGTGGAATTGTGTTGGGAAGCCCGTATCTTTATGACTGAAAAGTTGTTTTCCATAGATTTGAGAACAAATATCATTTGTTCAAAGATGGAGTGGAGTATATTGTGAGAGTCCATCGTAGAAAGCTTAATCTGTCTTTAGCAAGCGCAGGATAAATGAAGCAACTGGTCAATTCCAGCAAGAATATTGTGCCCCTTATGATCAAGCAGAAGAATGACACAGAGCATGAATCCTTTGCAGGTTGTGACGTGAAGCTGAAAGCCGAATTGGTTAATGTGGTCAATCAATATGGAGATGTGTTTCAAGAACCAAATGGATTTCCACCAAAAAGGGGAATTCAACACGAAATTTAGCAACAACAAGACTGTCCACCCAAATATTGGTATCTATCGAATGTTAATTCTGGAAAGTTTAGAAATTAAGAAACAAGTATAGGAATTGTTAGATAAAGGTGCAATGTGTCCCTCTACTTTGCCATGTGGTTCACTAATTGTTTTGGTACCCAAGAAATATGGAACCTGGTGCATGTGTGTAGATTATTGAGCTTTGAATAAAATTACCATAAAGAATTGATACCCACTACCCATAATAGATGATTTGCTACATCAGTTGAAGAATGAAAAATATTTCACTAAATTAGACTTGAGAAGTGGATATCATCAAGTTATAATAGTTGAGGAGGATATTTGGAAGACTTCTTTTAAAACCAAACATGGATTGTTTGAGTGGATGGTTATGCCTTTCTGTCTTTGCAACACTCCAGCTACATTCATGAGAGTTATGAATGATGTTTTAAGATCCTTTCTTGATGAGTTTGTAATTGTCTATTTATATGATATTTTGATATTAAAGAAATCACGAGAAGAGCATGTCAAGCATGTGAGGAAAGTGTTGGATGTCTTGAAAAAAGAACAGTTATTTTTTAAGATGTCTAAATGTGAATTCGGGAAAACTCCCTTAGTGTATTTGGGCCACATAGTTGGAGGAGGTGAGATGAAGATTGACCCCTCTAAAGTTTCGGTCATTATGAATTGGCCAATACCCAAATCAGTCACAAAAGTAAGGAGTTTTCTGGGAGCAACACAGTACTAGAGGAAGTTCATTGCCAATTTCTCTTCCATAACAGCTCCATTACATGCTTTGACCAACGGAAGGTTGTCCTCCATTGGGGAGGCAAACAGCAAAAATCATTCGATGCTTTAAAACAAAAGATCAGATCAGCCCTAGTTTTAGCATTGCCGGATTTGAAACAACCATTTGAAATACAAATAGATGAAAGTGACTACGCCATGGGTGCAGGTCTTTTACAACATGCAATCAAGGCACTTTCATTGGATAGGATTCTTACAACAATTCCACTTGGTAATCAGGTACAAGAAAGGTATTTATAATAAAGTTGCTGATATGCTTTCTAGACCAGTTGTTAATGTAGCCATTTTACTCAAGAATCATTTTGTTTTGCCTGAAAGTTATGTTGAGAAATACGCACATGATGCTAACTTTCAAGAGGTATATTCAAAATTGAGTCAAGGCCACCAAGTTGAGGAATTAGACTACCGTATACATGATAATATGTTGTATCATTTGGGGAAACTTTGTGTTCCACAGGGAGAGAGAGTAAATGTCACAAGGGAAGCGTACACTTCTCTTATTGTTGGACATTTCTGTGTAAGTAAAACAATGGAAAATATTCAGAGGTATTTTTACTGGCCTTGTATGCTTGAAAGTGTGCCACGTTTTATCAAAGGTTGTTCATTGTGTGCAGTCAATAAGCCTAGTAATAGGAAACTAGGATTGTACACACCACTTCCAGTGCCTTCACGTCCATGTGAGAGTGTTTCTATCGATTTTGTAGGAGGACTTCCTTTATTAAGAAAAGGTCATGATTATTTGTACGTAGTTGTGGATAGGTTCAGAAAGATGTGCATATTAATGCCTTGTAAAAAAATATTACAGCTAAACAAACAGATCAACTTTTCTTTCAAAATGTATGGGTTCATTTTGGATTACCTACTTCTATTGTAAGTGATCATGATTCCTGATTTGTTGGGAATTTTTGGTCAAATTTATGGAACTTGATGGACACCAAGTTGAAGAAAAGTATAACCTTCCTTCTGCAAACAGATCGTCAAACTGAAGTGGTTAACAAAACATTTATTCATTTCCTAAGAGGATATTACAACAAGCATCCTAAGTTGTGGGATGAACAATTGCATTATATTCAACATGCTTACAACCGAGCAAAAAACTCTTCTACTCTAACTTCGCCTTTTCAGGCATGTCTTGGTTATTTGCCTAAATTGCCTTTGGATTTCATCTTTGAGAAAGATGTAGTTGTAGATGGACATAGCAACATAGATAGAGCAGAGACATTCATTGAGAAAATTTAGTTGATTCACCAAACAATTCAAGAATAACTAGAAACGAGTCAAGGAAAGTATAAGGCAAGGCATGATAAGCATAGTGTGGATCATTAGTTTCAAGTAGATGATGAAGTTTGGATTTACATTAGCAAGGAAAGGCTTCAAGGTGAAGGTAAAAAGCTAAAACCAATCCGTTATGGTCCATTTATAATTCTGGAAAAGATTGGTAATAATGCTTTCAAGCTTGATTTCCTTCATATATGCAAATTTATTCCGTTGTTAATGTTGAAAATTTGAGATTGTATGAGCCTCCTTTGATTGAAGATCAAGGATAAAGTGTACAGATTCCATCTATTGAATATTTTTCTCTAGAATTTCTTGATGAACTTCAACAAGACACAATAATTGATAGAATAATGAGGTCATCAAAGAGGGGAAATGTTGATTATCTTCGAGTGGGTCTCAAAGGTACAAATCCATCTAAGGGCAAATGGATTGAAGAGGGGAAGGTGAGGGAACAACACCCACATTTATTCAACATCTGAATATAATCTTTTGGGGTCCAAAAGACTTCCAGTGGGGAGGAGCAATCAAGTGCTCAAAATTATATTCAAAAATCAAAGTGTCATAATTTTGTTAAACTTAGCTTCAGATCGAAGAGCTCATCATTCTAAATCCAATGGTGTGAATGACACTCAAATTTGAGCTCGTATGCAGAAGTTATAGCAAGTCAAAGTTCAAGTTTGACTTGTCCACATGGTAGGATTGGATGATGTGGCAAGGCCATTCAGCGAATGAGGATGCTCATGGCAAGCCACCATTGGCCCCCACATATCGCAAATCACAATTGCAGGCAGAAAAGTGATACAAAATCAGCCTCGAGTAGAGAAGAGATGTGATGCCATAAATCACATTGCAGATCGGTGAGGGGAGGACAGTTATAGTAATCGGCCCCCGACGAGTTCGGGTTGTGATGCGATATCACAATCGCATATAGAAACATGGCAAGTCCAGCATATTTATGACCATCGATACTCCGTTGATTGCAATAAGTTCTCGGATGTGATATATTTATCAATTCCATTTTATAGTGTCGTCAGGTCCGCCAATATCGCAATCGCATATCACCAGCTATTTTTATGGAACTTAAGCCTACCAAACTTCGCTGATTGTGATTTGCGACTCAGCTAAAACAATATGGCCCATTGCGTGGCAAAATATTTTCCCAGTTAGCGCGTTTTGGGGCTAATTTGTAGGATCATGCCAAATGTGGTGAAAATTATGGAACGAATAGTGGGAAAACTAGGAGAAGTCATAACTTCTTCAGTTCTTATCCAAATTGGGTGCAAAAAAAGTCTATTCTAATAGCGTTGGCTATTCTGAACTCATTGAGACAGCTTTCAGAGGCATTTGAGCATTGTAAACACACTTTTGTTGTAATTTTGAGCATAATAGAGAGGCCCAAGCATTGGAAGCTGGACCAAGGAGATGTATCCCAGGACGGGTGAACTCCTCATCAAATATTTGTGTTGTGTGTTGTATTTTGATGTTATTTATTGTTATTTTGTTGTTGTTCGGCATATGTTTTTATGTTAAATTATTTATAACATTTACATAAGAAACTCTCATGGGAATTCATTAATTCAGCAAAAATGGTGAACCCTTAAGCACTTGATAAGAAAATGATAAGCTCTTGGGTTTTATTCTGAATCAGGAATTAGCACAACATTACTAATATGCTCCATTTCAGATCATGAATAGTCCATTTCCACCCCATAATTGAAAAACTAGTGGTGAAACAGACTGCATCCATAATATAGGCACTCATAAAAAATGGAGGGACTGTTTGAGTAGAGACAAATCGTTTTTGCCTATATTCCTGAATTTGCATAGCCCGGTTATTAGACAAAATGGTACCCCAATCCATTACAAAAGAGTTCACTGTTGTATCTATTAGGGAAACCCATTCAACAAAAAACTTGGTTGTATCGGGAGGCCCAAATAATCTACACATTATAGCCGTGACACAAGAGTAGGGAGAAGCAAGAGATGTTATAGGATACATACCCGATTTATCTTGTTTCAGTTTGCTTGAACTGGACTTCCATTATTGAATTGGGTCTAATGGTTCTTCATTCTCCTTCACGAAATGCTCGAGAAAGGCTTTAACATATTCCTTCTGTGGGTATGGTATATGATACATTCTCTTCAGGTCTTGTGCTATGAAGGAACCAATAACTTCTTGTCTTGAAGTCTGGAATGCAAGGTCTGAAATGTTGATGTTGTTTATAATCCATTTTACCATATCAGCGTATGGTAAAATCTTCAGTCTGGCAGCAATTCTATGTAGGAAAGAACATGCAACTTCAAAGTAAAAAGCTTTAGAAGAAGTGGTAGTGTCTGTTGTTTCTTTGGTTTCAATTATTCTTGGACCCTCATTTTCCAGCAGATTGTATATTAATTTATTCTAAAGTAAGAACAAAACCAAAATAAAATTAATATGAAATAATTAAAGCAAATAAAAATAATTAATTATAAATAAAAATTAAATTAATTTATTATTTTTTTTTTAATTCTCAATATAAATTGAAATTAATTGACAATTATTATTACTTAAATAAATATTTCAATTTAAATCATTTTATTTTTATTATATATAATTAAATTTAAATCCAAATATTATAAAAAAATTATGACTGGATCGGCTTCCATTCCCTTTACATCTCTTAACTCTGTTTATTCATTCCAATGGGTTTTGTCTTACACACTTACTGATCTATCCTGATGATGAGCCATGGTGGATGGCTTGAAACGTCGATTCAAACAATTATGGATGCGAGAACTCCAGAAGAAAACTACACACAAAGCACTAATCGCAGAAGCCTCAAAACAATAAAATTGTATATAGCTTCCCATGAGGAAGTCCCGCTATCTTTAGTGCATGTTGTGTCTAAAAATAATGGAGTCATTTCAGTTACATCAGATGTAGATGATTGAGTGGCTTCACCAGACTTCTTTCCCTTCTTAGACTTAGTCATTTTGTTGCACAATTCTCTTTCAGGAGAAATCTTGCAATACAAAGAATACAGAGAAACTGAAGAGAAAATAGGAGTTAAACGTAAAAGTATGAGAACACATAAAGCTTTTGAAATGACAGAAAGAGAGTTTTTAGTGAAAATCAATCTAAACAGGTCACCAAGTCTCCTTGGGCTCTGAAACCATTAATACTGTTAGAACCCATTTATTAACTGAAATCATGGCTCCACGTGTTTTATTTATTATAAATTAATATATCGCATCACAATATTTCTTCGGATAGTGGACCGAGTTCATTCTTTAAGTGCTACGTCGATATGTGATATCATTGTATCAGTGTGTTAAGCATGGGAGATTTTTGATTGCGATAATCACATTATCGCAATAGGCAATTTTAGGACAACAGAGAATATACATTACCCAGAAAGCTTTTAACAATTTGTGATTGCGATAAGTGATGTGGTAGTGTAGAAGGCCCTTAGATTTATATTTAAGCAGAGCTTTCATTTAAGCTTTATAATTTCTTTGGGCACTTTCCTTTAATGAGTGACTTCATCGCAATCAGAACTGTTTGGAATGTTACGGGTATAGATTATTAGCATTCTTTTGATACATTGGATGCGATTGTATTTTTAATGGTATGGTTTAATGTTTCGTCGAGTCCGATGATTATCGTGTTTTGCCAGAGGGAGGCCTTTCAGACACATAAATTGTGATGCAAGGTTCTTCTGCCATAAGGCATTCTCATTAATCTTTTAAAGATTTTTTTAAAGAATGAATATGTTTGGGTTCCCTGGGGGCTATCCTTTATTGCAATCGCAAGCCTTGACTCGGTAGAGGAACTATTATACTCTTAAGACTGTGATATGTGATATGGTTGGATTTGCCTTTAAAGTTGCCTTCTTTGGTCATTCAAGCTTTAGTGAGGTTTTATTAAAAGTAAAATCAAATCTATTCCCAAGAAATTCTTTAAATTAAACTTATTTTCTTATGTTTTTTAATTTTTTAAGGGTCCCCATTTATTTGTACAATAATTACCTAAGGATTAAGAAAAATGAATGGGGTGTTGTTTCACAGCACAACAAACTGATGTTACTAAAGTCACATATGTTGCTGCCATTATGTTATGTCATTGATGCATGAATTACATATATTGAAGTTGTGGATGATGCCTATATGTTGCTTGAGTTGTTGAAAATGCAGCAATAAATTCTCAATTTTTTTTTTCCTTTATTAAATTGACAAAATTGGAATTTCCACATCAGCATACAACTTCGATGCAGTTAACTTGTGTGACATGTCTTGTGTCACCCAGTTTAATTAGTAAATTAAAGTTGAAGGAGTTAATGTTCAGTTAAGCATGTGCGATTGCTCATTTTTAGCAATAAAAGTTAACTATCTCAAGTTGTTTTCAATTAAAATAGTTCCAACTGTTGGAGGAATTAGTGGAAGGTCATTTGTGCAGTGGAACTTCAATGAAACTCAGTGATCATCCAGTTAACTAATCAATCAACCCAAAATAGCTAGTGCATGCAGAGAATTCAAGTTCCCCATCTGTGGTGGATATTCCAAGTCAGTGTAACATCATTTGTAGACTAGTCTTGAGTGTACAAGTGTTGCATGCAATCAAATGATCAACCTTGGGAATTGAACAATCCATTTTGGGTAAATCCCTAAATAATAAGGGCCTAATTTATCAAGGAATTGAAGTAGAGGCAGAAATTGACTAGATCTGGGTTAGAGCTTCTTAGTTAGTAGAGAGAGATATTATTCACTTGTAGGTTTTTCTTAGTTAAGCAAAGTAATTGTAATACATCTCTATTCATCATATTAATGCAAGAAAGCATTAGGGTTTTTAGTAGATTGCTTTCCCTAGAAAAATTTTGAGTGCACATGTGTTATTTCTTATTGCATGTCTAATTTCTTTCTTCTTCTAAATTATGAATTAAATTTATAGAGCAATAGAGTAGTTTTATGTGTTGTGATTTTGATTAAAAATTAATGAGAAGTTTCAAATCTACACCATAATATCTACATGGTATCAGATCAGGATTCACATTAGAGCAGGAAATTAAAAGTTGTTTCTTAGAAGGATTGAATTTTAAGTTAAGTGCAACAAGATCTCTTCAGAGCTAAGAAGGTGGCCTTCAATGGACTAAGGCTAAAGTATGCCTTGGAAGGAAACTATAATTTTATCGCATGGAAGGATTGGATGGAAATGGATTGCTAGAATACATCAAGACAGATGTTGCAAAACCACCAAAATTTGATACCCAAAACCTTGCTCAGTAGAAGAAAGATGTAGCTAAGGCGAGGAGAATAATCGTGGAGGGAGTACAAAATCACATTGTCTCAAATATCCATGGAAAAGAAACTTTGTTTGCAATGTGGAAAGCACTAATAGAATTTTTAGAGAATAATAGTGACCACAGGAAGCTGGCACTTAAGGATAAAATTCTAAGTATCAAGATGCAAAAGAATGACACTATTTTGCAGTATCTTACCAGGTTCATACAATTTCATGATGAACCCAAAAGGGTTGGTGTTAATGTTCTAGAAGATGACTTGGTAAGCCTAGCCTTTCTAGGCCTTCCCAAGAGTTGGCATAGCTACAAATTTTTGGTGAATGCAAGGGACAAACTACTGAATTGGGAACACTTATGGTCTGATTTGGTACAAGAGGAAATAAAATGGAATACCAGAGATGGGACTTCATCAAAGGGCGAGGATGAAGAAAAATTTACATTGGTTGGAAAGGGAAATAAGGGAAAAGGGAAGAAATGGGAAGAAATCTCATTCCAAACCAAAGTCCAACCATGGGGGCAAGAAGAAGATTTGTCCAAAATAAATGCTTCCATTGTCATGAATTTGGGCACTATTCCACGAAGTATCCATACAAAAAGGCAAGAAAGAAGACCTTAGGAAAAATAGTAGGTGAAGCCTTGGCTTCACAGTTGATGGGGAGCGTGTGGTACTTGGACTTAGGTGCATCGTTCCACATGATAGGGTGTAGATATTTTTCAGTGACCTGGAGGAGAAATAATTGCATATGCACATTAAGCTGGGAGATGAAAAAAGGTACAATGTGACTGAGGTTGGTACAATTGCCTTTTAGAGGGAGCCGATTTGCCCTCTTAGGCTCAAGGATGTCATGTTCATTCCAGGCCTAAAGAAAAATATCATCTCTGTTGTAGTTTTGGAAGACCGTGGTTATGATGTGATCTTCAGCAAAGGAAAGGCATTCCTGAGACACATAGCCATAGCATAGGTGAAGCAGATCGGGGTTCGTGTGAAGAACCTATATAAGGTAGATGTGGAATATTGTGTCGCATTAAGCACAAAGGCGGAGAAGTTGCAGGGCTGTGATGCCGGTGAACTTTGGGACATAAGACTTAGCCATTTTCATCATGGTGCCTTGAATATTATGTCGAAAATAACCACAAGCCTCCCCAAAGGAGAACTTGAGCAGCAAGATGTTTGCAAAGGATGTAATTTGGGAAAGTACACAAAATCCACATTCCATGATCGGGATAGGAAAGCACATGAACTTTTGGCAAGGATCCACTCTGATGTCTATGGACCTTTCTCAATAGCCTCCCATGGTAGTGTTTTTGTGGCAATGGTGTACCAAAAGACACCTCCTTAATAGTTGTTTGTTCCCTGCAAAGGATCATAGGTAGAATTGGTGTTGTTAGTGGACAAACTTAAATAAAAAAAGCATTGCAAATAATGAAAACAATGCATAAAAAAAACATAAACTAAAACAAAGAGATGGATACACAAATGATGCTAAATGAAGCAAGCAAGTCAAAAAAATAATGTAAAAGGCTCCCTTTATTGATTGTTGGTAGTAGATGTTGAATACAATAAATGAATCTTAGATACTTGAAGAGAATTTTTTGAGCTATGGTGCTAAAAAATCCTCAGCAAGGGGGGTTCTTTTCCTCAATCTCTTTGCAATCTTCTCCTCTCTCTCAAAGATGTATGAAGACTCTCCAACGGTGGACTCTTCTTCTCTCACTAAGATGATGGATTTCTTAGAAGAATATGGCCAACATGCTAGTGATCTTACTTTCTTTGGATTCAACAATGAAATGTTGGTTTGCTTTGATAGAAATTTGGCCAACATAACAATGTCTCATATTTTGGTTTTCCCATGGCCTGTTTATATAGAATTTTTGAATCCATATTCCCTCTCTTTGTTCATGCGTGATAATTACTCATGAGTAGGAAAAGATGATCCATTGAGGGTTGCATATCTTCAGGGTGACTCGAATTCAGTTTTCCTGGATTGAGATCCTGTCAGGGAATCACCTCCAAGTGTGTGAAGTGGTCCCAAATTCGTTGATTCATCCATTTCTTTGACCACGTGACTTTCGAAGGAAATTCCATGCGCACACGACTATCGAATAAATAGCCACAACTTCCTCAATTTTTTAACCTTATAATCATTGGACCTTAGGAGAAATTTTTTTTTTTTTTAAATTCATGATGTCTTCAGCCGGAAAATATTCACTTGTGCTTTATGTTGGACGTCTTTTAGTGTCTTCTAGATTGTGAAAATATGTGTACAATTTTTTGGTGTTAACAATTTCCCCTTGATGTATGAGGTTAGAGCAAACGTATAGTCGGAATACATCACGTTTCTATTTTGACAGAGAATCTGATCAACTTTTTGAGAGAGAGGATAACTTATTGTGGAGATGAATAGGGAAACCCCTTGAATGAGTATAATGAATAACCATGGTCTTAAGAAAACCTAAAGAGTAAAGAAAAAAAAAAATCTATACAAGGCGGGCATGTCCCATGCTCCTTATGATGACTAGTGACAAATTATTACAATCAGACATGAAATGTTTCTGTCCAGTCAATGTTATGGTGGTTGACGTGCTGATGGTTGATAATGATAATTGTTGACACCCTAAAGGGAACTTCTTGGACAAATAGATTGAATTTGGCTCCCCCGTGCATAAAAAAGGTGAAGGACTGTTGAATGAGGTGTTGCGGTATGCATGGGTCTTCGACTTTGGGTACGCCCCCCTGTATCATGATGTAAGAACTTTTGAATGAGGTGCTTAGTGATGTCAGGGTCTTCAACTAAATGAAATAACTGCAATGGTCATCAAGTACGGTACCACCTTGACATGAAAACTTGTGTTGATGTCGAATGTCAAGGGGATCGATGACATTAGTGGGTAATAGTGATTCCCATTATGCCACCCGAGGATATCCCTTCAAGGGGGGAGTATCCAAGGTACTGCCTCCATCCTGGAATACAAGTGTTGAATTCGACAGGAAAGAGGCATCAACAACCCGACATGCTATGTCGGCGAATCAATATAAGATGTAAACATATTGTAATAGCATGGGTCATATAAGTCATGATAATGACAGATGGTGATATGAGTGGATATGGACAACTGGCCCGAGGTTAGAGCTATTATGCAAATGGCAAAAGTCAATACATGTTCGCTGATAGGGATGGACCTGGAGTCAGTAGGATTTCTAGGGTGGGTGTGAGTATGTTTTGACTGGCATGAATATGGTAAATGACTGTGGGTGATGTGCGAGCTCTGACCAAGGGTGACTAGAAACTTCCACCGGGTAAAAGACGTGAAAATATGGGTGGGAGTATTTTTCCTAAAAAAATCTTCGTACACTTGCCAAAAGAATATGAAGGTGATTTATATGTAAAGACATTGAGGCGAGTGCCCCATGATGATGGTGACATGGATGGAGGTGTGGTGCTTTTGTTGAAGGCAGGGGCCCCATTGGTTGGTATTTGTGTTGGGTTGGTGAGGCAGAAGAAGTAACGTAGATGGTCCATGTAATATGGGTGAATGATAGGCCAAATCTAGGACACAGTGTGTTATACAGTATTTTGTCACACTCCTTGTCTCGTATCCTAAAGTGTCAAAATGATGAAAGTTGTCAGTGTTTTCACCATGAAACATGTTTAGACACATCCCTGAAAAAAAGAAAGAAAACTTGCCTTGAAATAATTCTAAAGAAACTTATAAAAAAACCTTGTTTCCAGGATCAACGCTCTTTGCATCACTAGTGACCCATGCTGGTACCTTGTTGCACTATATTGTCCTAGCGCTACCAATGCAGATTTTATCAAGAAAACCCGCATTGAACCTCTTCAGGTAGTTTTTCTTAAAGTTAAGGAGAAATTTCTCTTACTAGAAGTCTCGAGAATGACGAGCTGGTTGCATGTGAATAAGGATTAGAACGTGATCTCCCATTCTTAGTCCTTGATTCTACTTTCATGGATCTTTCCCTTAAGATGTGGAACCTCTCCCTCCTTTTATGGAGCCTTAACTCCCTCTCCTTCCCTATAAATGAGATCCCTACTATCCACAACTAGTTGGCTATTGCTTGGTTGCCTTCCTAGTGTTGAACTATGCCCAAATGTTGCCCATTTTGTTAAGGAGAAAGGACTGCTTGAAGATTAAGGCTAGGACTTGGAAACTCAACTAAAGGAGGCTTCCAAAATCAAGGCTTAAGTGGTTGTAATGCTCCTTTTACCATCTATTAATAATACATCATGTGTTTTCTTTCCATAAATGTGTCAATCATTGCTCATTTAGTACAATACTCCTTGATATGTATTATGATTTATATCAAAATTGTTTGTTCTATGTATGCGTTTGTTGTCTCCATGTGATTTTCCTTGTAGGTATTCATAAATAATAGTGAAGAGGAGATTGAGCTTGGAAGCAGAAGAATCAAGGATGACACTAAAGGATGTTAGCATCAGAGTGAGGTAGGTCATCTATCCTCCTTTGTGTTTTCTGGTATAAACTAGCAAAGTTTGCACATATTTGTCTTTGTTTATTGCTAGATCCTCCCATAGGACTAGAGGGATCATTTTTGTCCAGAGAAAGGATTGCCTACACAACAAAATGGCGACTCCATTGGGAAGCTTATAACCCTTCAAATCTTCTTTGTATGTTTGGTCTTTTTGATTAGTTTGGTAACCCTCCTAGTAATTTGTAATTCATGTTCATTATGGGTCTACATTCTGAGTAGTTTATTCTTTAGAGTGTCAAGTTTGGATCTCTCTTTGAGTTTATTTTTTATTTTCCTAAATCTTTCTCACCCAATGTGTTTTATTAAGAAACAGTCACATTGCCAACGTGATTTTTTCCTTTACAAGCGTGATGAAAGCCCTATCAGCATGGGTCTTGACTGTTACAGACACGCTGATCCTTACAAATTGAGAATTTTTAGGGTTTATACCAGAAAGGTCTAGTGTTTCTTGATCGTTGAAGTGTCCTCCTGCTCTGTGTGCATTGAATTTTCCATTATTTTGGTTGGTTTCTTATTAGTTTCCAAAAGTCCATCCCATTGTTTGAAGTAGTGAAAGTGAATTCTAGTTGAGTCTTTAGTTCTTTAGGTCAATTGAATTTATTATTTTCTACTTATGCATGTGGAAGGAATACTGATTTGCTGTTGATTAAAGAATTATTAGTTCTTTTGGAAATCACAAAAGAAATGACATTTGCATATGCTTAGCTTTCATCTTAAAGTTTACTTTTTGAATTGCATTAGATTACATTTTTTTGGCTTTGGGGGCTTAGACCTAGGTTCGAAGTTAGGTTGTGCTAATCAACAAAACCATATATTACCGACCCTTTCGGAAACGACCTGTGCAGGGAAGATAACAGTCTCACCTAAGGTAATATGGGGGGATGCTAGAACCAGGTTTCTGCATCCAAAGTGGTATGAAGTGTGGTTATAAGGGGTCTTCTGATCTAGGGCTCAATTCGACCTTTGTGAACCATTAACCTCATAAACACAGTCATAGAACAGTTTCCTTAAAAGATTCACCAACTACACGTAACTACTTCTATATGTCTTATTTAGCATAAATAACAATATTGAGGTCTTCGCTGTGCAATTATATGGAAAGTATGTTACAACGAACTATATTCAAACATAAGTAAAGAAACTTCAAAACAGATAACAAAACACAAATACGCGTCAAAAAATTATTTTATTACTTCAATTCTTTGATAATACAGACTTCTGACCTTGCACACTCAGTTGCAAGGGCCTGTGCACACAACTGCAGACTTACCAAGATCTCTGTGCACACAACAGCAAGAGTGTTATGAACATAAATTATGTAAAAATAATTAAAAATAGATAATAAATAATAATCATAATAATATAAAAATAATAATAAATAATAAGTAAATTAACTAATGATTAGTTAGTTAATTATGAAAAGGCATGTCTTAGAGACATGCCTGTTCGTGAAAGGGTACTTAACTGACTATATATACAGGACCCTCATTCTCATTTGTAATCATCCTATATCAATTCTTTATACAATATACAATTTACAATTATTGTCCTATCATGGATGTCTTTGTCTACGGAGTATTTTAAATATTTCCGCTGCATATAGACTTTTGGTCGTTGCATTGGTATCAAAGCCACGTTTGATCCTGACCTTTGGCCTTCAACTCGTCGTCAAATTTGTTGTCGTCAATCAAAAATTCACTACAAAGAAGGAGGTTCTCCATTTTGGTGGTTTTGTTATTTAAGCCTTTGGCCATTATTAGAAAAAAATTATTAAAAATAATGTAAATATATAATATATATAATATATAATAAAGGATAAAAAAAAGGAAGCAAAAAAATCATATAAAAAATAGATAATATACATTTATAGAAAGAAAATAATATATTCTGGATTAAAAAAATTAAAAATAAAAAAATTAAAAAAAAAAATTATAGAAAAATAAATAAATAAATTACAGAAAAATTAATTATAAAATAATAAAAAACAACATACCTAACCACCACCGTATTAACTCCATTGCAACACAGACTATCTTCCTTGCCCGATTGTCTTCCCTGCTCGTCAAATGCTGCAAATTTACCACATCACACATCCACACTACCTTTGATAGATCACTTCCTCAAACCTTCTTTTGGGCTTCGATCGTTGCCTCAGCCATCTTCAACAAACCAATTGCCAACCCTTGGCTGAACTGTCGTTGCCTTTTCTGCAAGCTCACCTGTTTCCTGTAACCCTTCCATGATTGATCCCTACTCTAACACCCCCATGTTCCTGAATGCCATGATCCATGTGCTCTCCACAGAAACACGAGACTCATGTTACATTGACCCTTGGTTGTGGGAAGATGTCATTCTGTGGGAGCCATCAAGCAAGAAGACCTTCGTCGATCCAATGTAGCTGACAACACAAACAACCAACATGTATTGTTTTCTAAGGATGAAAGGACGGGGTCAAAAAACATACTCCACCATTCATTTTCAACTATATATTTATGTAATCACATAATTAATAAATCATAAATTAATTTAATAGTTTTATATATATATATATATATATATAATATAATTATAGATATATAGAAGAGATAGAGATATATATATAATTATATTAATTATATAATAAAAATATATATATAATATATAGAAAAAAAAAAAAAAAAAAAAAAAAAAAAAAAAATATTTTTTATATATATATATATATATATATATATATATTATATATAATAAAAGTTATATATAAAATGCGATTACATAATACCTTAAGTCATATCGAAAAAACAAATGGGATCAATTATTGAAAAAAATAATGGAGCTCAATTCTAAAATGACCAAGGAAGAAAGGTTTTCCTATAATGGTCTTTCAGTTATAGATCACAAAGTAATTACATTAAAAGGAAGTATCCAAGGCAGAGAAGTTAATGTCGCCATCAACCCAAGCAACAATAAAAAATATATCAACATCAACTTGGAAAATCAACTATTAATTCCAGAGCTAAGCATTGGTGTAAGGAAAAATAATTTTGACCAAAAAGAGTAGAAAATTAGTGATCTACAAGTGACAATAGGCCATTATTATTACATATCTCAATTTCATGTTGTAAGGATGGATAAAAAGACTGACATCATACCCGGTCAGCCTTGGTTTAAGGATTTGGGTACATTCATGTTTAACATAGAGAAACAAGTTTTGACATTTCCTTATAAAGGGAAGATGGTCATGTTTCGAGACATAACAAGTAAATCAAAATTGATAAAATCTTCATTAGAAGACCTTAAGGATATCTCATACTTGTTGTTTCAAGATAACAAAAAAACTATATCAAAGAAGTAAAAAGAGCTTGAAGAAGTCATCTACAGCAAAGACAAAAATTTCGCGCCTCAAAAATCACCAAGAAAAATTACTCAAACAAGTCAAGAAAGCTAAAGCATCAAAGAAGGAACTTAAGCAGCATTTATTAGAATAAGAAGAAGAAAATTTACATTTAAACAACCTTAACCAAACATTAGTAGAACAAATCATGTGTTTAAAAGACAAAAAGCGTGAAGGCCAAAATAAATGTTAGGTCCCTATACTACTAGTGTAACCCGTATTGTTATTAGTACAAACCCCTTATTATATTGTTGTGCACATGTAGTCCCCATATTGTTATTATTGTGACCCATAGAAGCCCACTATTATTATTATTGTTATGTCGGCTCTGATTATATTATGACCCCTTAGACTCCTATATATAGAAGGAGGTCTTGCCATTTGTATCATCCAAGAATTGTTCATTTGTGTAATGTAAAGGAGGTTGCCCCCTCGAAGAGGCTGATTTATAAGGTGCTCATCTATCTTTTCTATATTTTTGTGAGCCGGTTTCATAACATTGGTATTAGAGCGTTGGATTCTAGGGTTTCACTACTCCAAACAGGTCATCGTGGAATTTTCGCTAAAAAATTTGTCTGCGACATTTCAGAAGCTAACAAAAAAACCAATTTGAGTTGAAATCACTCTGAACCTCAGATCTAAATTTCAGATCTTGTCTTGCTATATTTTCGGAGATATGATCTGAGGAAGTTAGGGTTTTTGCAAGCTCCAGAATTTCATCTAAAATAGGTCATCAAGGAAGTTTCGCTATAACGTGTTCGCTTCAGAAGATTAAAAAAAAAAAAACCATTTGAGAAGTAAGTGCTCTAAACATCAGGTATGAATTTCATATCTTGTTTCGCTATATTTTCAGATATATGATCTAAGGAAGTTAGGATTTTTGCAGACTCCCTAATTACATCTTAAACATGTGACCTTGGAAAAATCGTCATAACTTTCTCTGTGAGTGTCAGATTGAAATTTCGTAAGAAGTTACAGAAAGAGGACAGACTTTAGTTTCCTTTTTATATTTTTAAGATCCAAAGGTCAAAATAGTGACACGTGGAACTTCATAGAAGTTCTCTCTTCTGAAAAGGTATCTAATCAGGCCAACTTGGGAGATTATGCATAACTCTTTCTTGGAGAATCCAATTTCGATCAGACTGGCGGTATTGGAAAGAGGATGCAGAGGGCTACTGCAGGGCACGATTTCAAAACTGGAAAATCTGAAATTACAAAGTTATAGTCATTTCAAGATCGAGCTCCTAAAATCAAGAAAAGACAATATGAGGAAGTTTGATGGCAAGGATCCAGTAAATTGGATACTATAGATGGAACAATATTTTGATCCACATGAGGGGAAACTATTACAAAAGCTACGTAATTGCATCTTCATATTTAGAACCGGATCATTTTTTTATGGTATAAAGGGCTATGTTCTCGTAAAGCACTTGTCACTTGGTTAATTTTCACGGAAGAAATGATAGCACATTATGAGGATACAGAGAGTAACACCTTCTTTAGCTAATTGATAAATTTCAAAAAAAAGGGTTCAATGGTAGAGCACATTGAGGATTTCAAAAAATTGAATATAAGGGTAAAGGATATTCTAGAGAAGAAAAAGATTGATGTCTTCATAGGGCCTTTAAAGGATAACATTCAACATGAGGTTCATCTTTGGGAACCTAATTCATTGGAGAAAGCATTCAGGTTGGCAAGAAAAATTGGAAGCGGAATTATGGAAACAAGGAATACTACCACTCACAACTATAAATATGGAAGTGTTTTTTCTTCTAGCCTTCCACAACCTACAAGGTTTACATGACAATAATTGGAAGAAAAAGGGAAAAGGGGCTTTGTTACATTTGTGATAGAAAATACACTAAAGGTCATAAGTTTGCTAAGAAGAAATTATTTTACATAGATTGTGAAGAGGAGGAAGAAAAGGATCAAGAAACATCAAAAGAAGAGGATATACACCAGGAACCAACCCCAGAGAAAGAATAAATGAATCTGAACATATATTGTAAAGCATTGGAAAGAATTACCACTCCTCAAACTCTCAAGATGGAAGGACATATCAAGAAGAAAAAGGTTCAAGAAGTGAAAGATCACATCGAGAAAGAAGAAATGAATCTGACATTATCTTGTAATGCATTGGCCGGAATTACCACTCCTCAAACTATCAAGATAGAAGGACATATCAAGAAGAAAAAGGTAATAGTGTTGATTGATTCGGGCAGTACGCATAATTTTATTCATTGTAAGATATCCAAGGAATTGAATTGCTTCTTATATCTAGCACTAGAGTGTCAAGTGATGGTTGCAAGTGGAGGAACCATAAATTGCTCTGGAAAGTGCCATAATATCAAGTTATCCATGAGTGAATATGTATTGAATAGCCCAATGCTTTCCATTCCAATGGTGGTGCTGATGTTGTACTAGGCGTCCAATGGCTACAATCCTTGGGTACAGTAGCTTTTAATTTTCAAGAACTTTTCATGAAATTTTATTCGGAAGGAAAGGAAGTTGAATTAAGGGGTATACAGGGAAACCAGGAAAGATAATCGGCTCTAACGAACTAACAAAACTTCTAAAGAAAGCAAAACGAGGCATAATTTCACAATTATGTTCGCTAGAGGTTCCCGCATCAAAATCATCTATTTCTCTAGATCTCCAAAAAGCCTTGGACAATCATTCCAAGGTATTAGAGACTCCCAAAGGCCTCCCACCTATTCATGATCATGATCATTCTATTCATTTCATTCTAGGAAGTGTTCCTCTAAACATCAAACCTTATAGATATCCCTATGCCCAAAAGAGTGAAATTGAACGTATGGTTGAAGAAATGCTAGAGGCTGGTATAATTCAACCTAATCAAAGTTCTTTTTATGCTCCAGCAGTATTGATGCATAGGATGGATGGGTCATGGCACATGTGTCTAGATTATAGGGAGCTCAACAAGCTCACTATTAAAGATAAATTTCCCATTCCTATCATTGATGAATTATTGGAT
>APFE030866066.1:114570-165759 GCA_000404065.3 Pinus taeda
AACAAGTCTTGGAAGGATCATGTTCAACATGTTGATAGGGTTCTCAAACTATTGGAGGAGAAACAATTATATGCAAAAAGCTCCAAATGTTTCTTTGGAGTACAAGAGGTGGAATATATGGTTCATATTGTATCTCATGAAGGTGTTAAGGTAGACCCTAGAAAAGTTAAAGCCATTAAGGAATGGAAAATTCCCACATCCATAAAGCATCTGTGAGGATTTCTTAGGTTGACAGGGTATTATCACAAGTTTTTTGACCACTCATTCAAAATTTGCAAAAGATCCCAGTTCAAACAATATTGTCAAAACTTGACGAGGAAGGAAAAATCATATTGGAGCCTGGAGAAGTCATAGAAACAAGAACTTGATAGCTACGAAATTGATCAATTTCAGAGTATCTCATCAAGTGGAAGAACTTACCCACTGAAGATTCCACATGGGAGGACAAGAATTTTATACAGAAGCATCAATAACTACTCAAGCATTGAGGACAACACTTTTTGAAGGAGAGGGGCATGTTAGGTCCCTATACTACTAGTGTAACCCCTATTGTTATTAGGAAAACCCCCTTATTATATTGTTGTGCCCATGTAGTCCCCATATTTTTATTATTGTGCCCCATAGAAGCAGACTATTGTTATTATTGTGCCCTTACATTATTATTGTTATGTTGGCTCTGATTATATTATGACCCCTTAGACTCCTATATATAGAAGGAGGTCTTGTCATTTGTATCATCCAATAATTTTTCATTTGTGTAATGTAAAGGAGGTTGCCCCCTTGAAGAGGCTAATTTCTAAGGCATTCATCTATCTTTTCTATCTTTTTGTGAGATGGTTTCATAACAATAAAGTTGACTTAGAGAACGAGGAATGCTTACATCTCAAAAATCATAATCAAAATATGATCAAATAGATTAAAAAACCTAGGGATGAAATGAAATCATTGATGAATAAGTTCAAAGAACTCATCGCAAAGTGTTGGCTTGAGGGGTCCTGACCCAGGTTCAAAGTTAGTTGTGCCAACCAACAAAACCCTAACTACTTGCCCTTTCAGCAACAATCCACGTAGTGCACGCTGTAGTCTCACTCAAAGCAGTATTGGGGGATGACAAAACCAGGTTTCTGCATCTAGAGGTCAGTGTGATGGGTTCTTGTGACTTCTAGGGCTTCCTTTAGTCTTCACGAACCCTAACCCTTAAAATATAACTAATTGAAGTAACTCGCAGAAACAAAATCTAACCCCTCATGAAATGCTTTAGACATTCATAACAATAAGTAAATAAGAATATCTATTACTTTCACGCATCAATTAAGCATTACTTCTTACAAATCCATAATAACAGAGCGAATGTACATAAACTGCATAACTAAAGATAAATGCACAGATACACAAGTAGAGCTTCAAACAGTCTTTTATTGATATAATCGATCAGTCACAAACTTTTCTTCCTTGCGCACTCAGCTGCAGGTCCCCCGCACTCAACCTGTGGACTTACCAAGGTCTTCACACACTCAGCTGCAGGAGCCTTCCCCTTCACCTAAGCACAGGAAATAGACTTTCTTGCCTTAACTTACTTGTTTATACAATGATCTTCTATTATCGAATTTCTTCCTAGACTCGCTATGGCTCGTCTATATATAGTCTTCATTTTTACAATACTATGGTCCACAGACCATGGGTAGGTCACAAAGCTCCCTATATTCTAGAAAGTTAAGGGACTAAGCCCCTTCTGACTCCTATCAACTTTTCTCTCCGCTCCCTCAAAACGCGGAGACTTTACAAGCATACCAGAATTTATTACAAAATCTTACCCTAGGGGACCCTATCCCAACGCAAAGGAAACATCAAAATATCCAGATGTAGCAATCCAAACTAAAGAAATAAACATCTAAACCACTAATCTGACAGTTCAGGAAAATCCAAATAAAGATTCATTAGTTAAGTCAACAAGAACAACGCTTGATGGAAATCAGGAAACTACCATAAAAACATTTAAGGAAGTTCAAACAACAAAAAAAACCTTATCTACATCTGAATCACAAGAGTAGACGCCTTAATAAATCTATATCACGCAGAACATAAACAACAAACTTATGTTCCGAAGAATACTGAAGTGAGCTCAATTCAGCCATACGATAACTATTCACAACATAGCTCCAAGGGTCAAAAGATTAATCTAGGATGGTCTGATCCATTCTCAGTACGATAATTTTATGCATCACTCCAAGGATCACATCAACTTGTATCGACAAATATGACTGTTCCGAAACAAGAAGACATTCTTAGCAGAAAAAGAGATCAAGTAGAAGACATTTGTAGAAGAAAAAGAGTTCAAGTCCTTTCATCAACAAGCTTTGAGGACAAAGATTTTTGAAGGGGAAGGCAATGTTATGAACATAAATTATGTAAAAATAAATATAAATAATAATATAAAAATAATAATCATAAAAATATAAAAATAAATATAAATAATAAATAAAGTAACTAATGATTAGTTAGTTAATTATGAAAAGGCATGCCTTAGATACATGCTTGTTCGTGAAAGGGTACTTACCTGGCTATATATACAGGACCTTCATTCTCATTTGTAATCATCCTATATCAATTCTTTATACAATTTACAATTACTATCCTATCATGGATGTCTTTTCCTACGAAGTATTTTAAATATTTCCGCTGCATATACGACTTTTGGTCGTTACATTTACCACAATAACTGTAAATTGTATATTGTATAAAGAAATGATAGAGGATGATTACAAATGAGAATGAGGGTTGTGTATATATAGCCAAGTAAGTACCCTTTAATGAACATGCATGTCTCTAAGACATGCCTTTTCATAATTAAATAACTAATCATTTGTTAATTTACTTATTATTAATTATTATTTTTATATTATTATGATTATTATTTATTATTTATTTTAATTTATTTTTACATAATTTATGTTCATAACACATGGTTTTTTATTACATTTCATTTGAAAGACAAGCATGTACACACCTTCGAACTTGAAATACGAGCAAACATAAAGAAAGAAGAAAACTTATGTTTCGCAATAGTGCTTGCTATGTATGAATCCTCTAATGCATGAGCAATAGGATCCTGTGATTCTGGTGGAGGATGTGAAAACTATGAAATAGATATATCTTCAATGTGAACAACATAGTGATGAGGATCCTGGACAGAATCAACAAATTTCTGATCAGAAGTGGAACTAACCTTAAGGCTACGAGACCCTAACATAACCATCATCTCGGGCTAAAGTGCCTCAACAACTTGAAGAGTTTCCACTTCATCAGAAGATGGATCATCAAATATAGGTGGCTTAGAAAGATCAATAGTAGGAAAATCATAATTATAATTGGATGAATGAATGAATAGATCACGAAAACCGTGATAAAAAAGTTCAAGATGGAATAGAAATGGCAGAATTGTGGAAGATGTCAGGATAAAGTGGATAAGGTGCGGACAAAAGGAGGTCATCCTTCACCGTTAGTTCTTGTTCAAACTTCCACACATACTCATAAAAAATAATAGTGCAAGTTGGTTGTTCAACGCCAACTCCATCCAAAACTTGATCCTCATGAACATCACATGTGAGATCTGAGATGGATGAATGCAACACACCAAAATCCGGAGGGTCAATGAAACCAAAGGACGAAGGTTGAGGAGATGATACCACATGACAACCATCGGGCTTACAATCTAGATCTATGCGTAAATCCTGAGCAGGTGGGGTAGGAGGAGATGGTGACAAATCAACAGGCGGATTCTCAACTTCTCCCACCTCAACCTGCGGAGCTAGAGTTGTTTGATGAGAAGGGGAAAGAGGGTCACATGGGACAAAAAACCTTGTCCATCTCATATTTAGAAGCTCTAAAACCGAGGTATGTTGGGAGAGGTTCAAAAGATTCTAATTCATGTGGATTCTCAAAAATGTGGACAAGATATTAAAATGTTTCCTCCAAGAATTTCAAGTCAACTTCATCTTCAGGAAATTCATAACAATAATGAAGAAAACGATCGTGAAAATTCTCAAGAGATTCATCAAGTGATTTTCACAAAAAAAAAAATTGATTAAGTTCTTTACAATCATAAATAACGAAAGCACAACATAATTCTCTAAACATGTGATCAAAAGAGTGTATAGAGGCTACGGGAAATGTTTGACACCATTGCTTTGCACACCCATCGAACGTGAAAGCAAACAACCCATAGGCAATATCATTCGAGGGGACATCATGCTTGTCACAGAAGCCAACAAAGGCAACTATGTGCCTAGAAAAGGGTGTTCCATTATCACCATTGAACTTATATTTGAACAAGTCATCTATAATGTTGGTCGGTACATTGAAATCAACAAAGTTAGAGAAACATGTTGGGGTTGTGCTTTGGACAGAAGTCATGAAATATGTGCAAAAATTCAAAGAAGACTTTAAGGGCTCAGCTTGTCATCTATCCCTCCTTCTAGGACCAACAATGTTGACGGTGTTGGACTCAACAAAATTCAGGGCATCTCCTCGATATGAAGTCCCAAATATACCTCACATTGTTTGGAGTAGGATTCCCAACAATGGGGTGTTTAATGATATGCCCTAGATTCCAAAATACATACAGTGGTGTATGGTGTCTTTGGTTAAAGCAAGTGTGTGACCCTGTGGAAAGTCAATATGATGCATGAGAGGTTCTAACAACAAAGGGGGAAGGAAATGTGCTCCTTGGAAGCCTGTAATAGTGCGCAGCATGAAAGGAACACACAAGCTAGAAAGACATCACATAAACTAACAAGCAAAGTAGTCCACAAGTTAAAGGTGATGGATTAGAACATAAGCACGCATTCAACAAGATTCGTACAAATACAAACGGAATATTTCATAATCATATGCGTAAGTTAAACAACATGCATCACAAACATAACCAGAATAATCCAAATATATTTACAATATATGCATGAAGATGTGTCGGCTCTGATTATATGATAAGTGAAAGTTCCATTCATACATACAACATGAAAAACCACTTGCCCCAATAGTGGAACGCATACTCAAAAACACCTTCTCCTCCCAAAGAAGTATACTCCCTCTACACTATGGAGAAGCCAAGCCTAACACAAAACTCCCAAGCCTTCTCTAAGCCTAAATTTAGCCAAAAGCTTGGCTCCCAAAATCTTGTTCTATGAGTTATGAGGTTCTATTTATAACAAAGTGTGGGGTGGCACTCGACATTCCCCCTTTGTGACTCTTTGACTTTCCTCATGACTCTTCAACTTCTTTACACATAAATCATTACATAACATGATGACCTTTCAAATTCCACTAATGAAACTTGGAATTTCACTTACAACATATTGACAAATAATATTACATTTTCCACATGTACCCATGTGAGACAAAATAGGCTAGAGACAACCTAACAAGGCAAAATGCTATGACTCCAAAGTTTAGGGAAAGACCAACTTGACAACCTCTACTTGGTGCTTCTTGGTCACATATTGATGCCAAGCTTGGTACTACATGATGATGTTGCCAAACTGCTTGATGGTGTCTTTCTTATAGCGGACTCTTGCCTCAATAACATCTGAGTATATGGTCTTGGAACCTGTGTCCAACTCATTCTTAAGCATGTGCAACATGGTGTTGACCATGACAGGACCACCAATGTACTTATGCATTTTATGTGCACTTAGCTCCATGTCTTCCCTGGTGACCTCTCATCTTAGCTATTCCATGTACTCATCGATCTCTAGCTGGACTTGGTTCTTTGGTATAGCCTCGGTGAGGGAACCAATCGATGGGATCATGTGCATTCTCACCATGACATCCAAACTATTGTACAAGCGTGCACATGAGGACTGTATGTTACTAATGAATGGGGCGAGGTTCTCATAGTTCTAGATCAACATCCAGAATTTTCATTTCTCTAGCTCTACCTATGGCTTCATCTTCTTGGCTAAGTGAAGCAGGGCTCCCTTGTACCGCATTGTCCACTCTTGCACATGGGTGATGGCAACATGTATGTTCTTGAGATTTGGAATAAACTCTTTGCTCCACTGTTGTAGGCCATACACATGGACAATTACTTTATGCACAGTGACAAATTTGTCATAGAGATTCCACATTATAGTCTTAAGTGTTGATACTTCAACAAATATTGCTTTCCTAATCTCCCTCATTGTAGAAACTGCACTCTGCTCTCTAAGTTGTTCTGCCTCTTGCCTGGCAGCTTGCAAGTTCTTTTCCAATTGTTCATTCTCGACCAATAGGAACTTAACATTTGAGCTTGTTTCTCCTGCATAGGCCAAGCTGGCATCAACAAGGGTAGTTGGATGCTTCCTTGTGTATGACACTATCAGCATGTCCTTCATGAATGTAGGTGATGCATGATAATCTGGAAAGTGCTTCCTCTGTGCATGTATATTCTTCTTCTGCAACTCATCAAATGATAGATTGTACACATCCATGACCGAATCATCATCAAGGAGAAAAACCTCTCCTTTCTCGCTCAGGACTGGTTCTAACACTAGAGGTAGTGGAGACTAAGAGATCGCCTCTGGAACTCTCAACATAAGGTCAGTGTATTCAATCTATGGCTCTTGTTCCAACTCCATGTCTGTCACTTCAATTAGTTGCTCAATTTGCTTAATAAGCTCCCGATCCTACATCTGTTCACCATCTTCCTCAGTTGTTGGTTGTTCCAACCCCTCAACTTGTATGGGCATTATTTCTTCGTCATTGTGCCTTACCTTTCCTCTTCCTCTTGTTTCTACTTCTTTTCTCTCTTTCTCCTCCTTAGCTCTTGCTCTTCCTTCAACTTCTTCTCCGTCTCCTGCACCTTTAGTTCCGCTTCTTGCAACCTTTGATTTTCTCTCTTTCTTCGCTCTGCTCTCTTTATCCATTGCTTCCTCTTTGCTTCAGCTACCAAATCTTCTTTCTCCAAGAGAGGATCTACCTTCATCTTACAGCTTTTCTCTGCCTCTAGATCCTCAACAACCTTCCTCTTTCCCTTATCCTGCACTAGTTTTTTATTTATTGCTATTATCGTTGTTTCTTCCTGCGTTGTATCTACCTTCAGAGAAGCCTTGCAAGTTGTTTCCATACTGACTGGCTCATGGAGTTTGGAAGCATACCTCCAAGGGTACGCCTCGTGCGCTAGTGAAATGTCTCGTGGATCCATGAATAGTACATCTTTGCACATTAGTTCTTATAAATACCATGGGGATCATAAAAATTAAATTATTTGGTGTCCATCTCGAATTTCAATATATCCTTAGCTTCAACATCTGCATCTTTCAAGCTATTAATCTCGTACAATATGATCTGCAAAGGAAGAGTGGGCTATGGCACTTTATTCTTCCCATGTAGTCATGTTGATAACCCTTTGGAGAGGTGATATGAGACCTCTTGCATGACCAGCTTGACCATGGCATACCTTGGTAGAACACGCAGATGCTTCTCTCCTCCAAACACTCTGGTGAAGGTGCCATTGGGTGAGGCATACTGTAGAGCCTCATGAATGCTTCATCTTGACACTCTTCTTTACTCATTTTCCTTCTCCTTTACCATTAATTTTGACTTGATAGGCATCAAATTGTAGGTTTTTGACTTAGGTAAGGTACTAATTATCCTATTTTTCATATTTAAAAAATGTTCCTTATTATTAAGTTAAATTTTGCATCGGCTACCGAATTCGTGCAATTATGCAACTAACATTCATTTCTTCAGCCAACTCCATTGTTGAACAAGATCTAAGGTGCCATTCAAGGAAAGAAATATATGGGTATAAAGAGGTTGATCCCCTCAACGATCTCCTCCTATTTATAGGCACCAAATCATTAGAAGAAATTATGAATCATGTGGTCAAAGGAAAAAGCCAACACGTAGTTGGAGTAAGCGAGTGACAGTTTGATATGGATCGCTATCTGTTAGAAGTTAAAATTAGGAATCTCAGTATAATACTTTGAATTAGAACACTATTAGCTGAAAGTAAGCATGAAAGGCTCAAACATTTATTGAATGGATTTTATAAATACCGTAAGGCAGGACATAAAAATGACGACAGTGAATGAATATTTTGTGACTGTAATCATTTTGAAACTTTGTGATTTTATTTAATGGAAGCCCCTTTGAAGACTTTATGCGTAGTTAATTATTTGTTGAAGCTTGAGACTGCCTGTTTGTGGAGGGCTCCTACAAACAGTGAGGGTTTTTAACTTGTACATTTTCCTTTTTGTTATTATTTTTTGTAGAACTTTCATGTATGTTCATTATCTTCTTATAGTTTTTGAAGCTGATTTGAATCATCAAAATACCAGTGATTTCCTTGTGATTTTGTTATAGACATATTTGGGCACTGCAACCCCAATCTTATATGTCAATAAACCAAGGGCTCTTTAACCCCTAAAAAATTTTTTTCATACCCTAAAGGATCATGGTCAACTGATTACATCATTCCCCAAAAATTCCACTTAAAAAACCACTCAGAACTAGCCAAAACTAGACCATATTGACTGCTTCACTGTCAGGGTGTGATGCATACTAACTCCTACACTAGCCAGGTGTGATGCATATTGAAGAGGCCTTATGTGGGGTGCGATGAATGAGAATGGACAAATGTCTGAGACAGGTTGCTAAGTGGATGCTCATGGAATCTTCTAGAAAATTCTCCTATGATACTTGCCTCTTTGAATTCGCCCAGGGATGAGTAAGAGATCCAAGAAATCTCCAAGTGGAACCAAGAACTACAAGTGGAATGACACTAATCAAAAACCCAGAGATGACTCACACCCTTGCAGACATCTATAAATGGATCCCTCATCTGAGAGATGAGGCTGGAATTTTGTAATTTGTAAAGAAGTGCTAATAGTTTGTCTTTGAGAAGAAGCATTGTATTGTTGGGTGATCTTGCTTTTCATGAGGTGAAGAGGGCTTTGATGTTGGGAGGATGATGTTAGATCAGACAGCTGGGTTGTAATCGTCCCTTCTATTTTAATAAAGTTCTTTGAGTTTTCCTCCATACAATCATGTATTTGTGAATGTTGTTATTTGTGAATGTCATTGTATGTTCAATGTATTTCTGATTCTGCATTATTTATGATATAATAGATCGAGATGCTTTGATGGTGTTCTATTACTTCGTTTCTACAGGTATTCTCTAAGCGGGATAAGTAGGAGAGGAGTTGCAAGCTCTATCAAGGGAGAGAGAAATCAAGAAAGGATTCAAGCGGAAGATCCAGGTTGGTCCCTTTGCTTCTCTCTTATCTATCATACATAGAGGAAATCGCAAATTGCTTTGATTGTTTGTTTCTATGATAACTGCCAATCCTAGTGGGACTAGCAGATCGAAAAGACACTAGTTTTCCTGGAAACAAAATGGCGACACCACTGGGGACCGAATAGTTTTTTTGTTTGTTATTTTTGTTTGCTTTATAAACTATAGATGGAGCCTGAAGTTAGCCAAATAGCCTTCGAACTGCTCTTACTCTGCAATTGCAAAGTAGATGAATATTCCTTCAGTCAATCTCTGCTTTAGTCAAAGTAGATTTGAACATATGACTTACAAGAATTCTAGGTGCCCTGTTGGTAGCTCAATAACCTCCCAAGATCATCCCCCTATACTTTACTCTTTACTGTCCATAATAGCTCAATTTAACTCACTGAAATCAGCTGCAAATTTGGGCCAAAACCCATCTCAGTTGCGTTCTCTGGCCCATCACACTGTCTAACTAGAAGCCAGTATGCATTGCACTTCCTGCGTGTATCAGGTGAGATGCATCCCTGTTTCTGTGAAGCACAGGTGCGATGACTAAGTAATCCTATTTCTCTCCTTGAAATTTGGGTTTTTTGTCCTTGTTTTCAGCTATGTGTAATCGTTTTTGCTGCTTATGAACAGTATCTCATTGTTGAAGTCGCCTTGCATTACATAGACCAGTCTCCATTGATCAGGATTAGTAAATGTTTTTATGTGTTTTTCCATCATTTATAGTCCTTCATCAAAAAGTTGCTTAAATCGAACTGTCATTTTGATGCAAAAAAGTGTCATAAATGTCATTTTGTGTCAAAAAGGAGAAGTGTCGTAAAGTCTTCCTTCTCTAGATAGTCGATTGAAATTTTTGTCATGTATTTGATTTGAATTGTTAATATTTGAAGTGTCGAAAGCATCTTCTATTCGAAATTGAAAAGTGTCGTTTAAGTCTTCCTTTCATTTTGAAAAAGAGATTGTCGAAATGTCACTTTGAAGAAAAAATTTCAAATCTATACTTAGTTTTCCTTTTTGGCATTCTTCACATTAAGGGGAACGAAAAACAAATACATGCATTTGCATTTTCATTTAGACTGTGTGCAAAAAATGATTTAGGAAAAGTGCATTTAGTGTGTGCTCTTTTCTCTTTGTTTGAAAGAATAGTATTCCTCTTTCCTTAGTAGCTAACATTTTCATTGCTAAAAATAAACAACAATTGTTTATCATTCTAGATTGCATATTTAGGAATTTTACATCTATATCACGTGGTGAACCTTGAAAGGAAAAATTCTAAACAAGATCAACTCTAAAATAAATTTCAATGAACTTAACAACAATTTGGAACCTAATGCAACACATCTAGAGGTCTAGGCTAGAGACATGTTTCGGCGTCATAAAATAGTAACTATCGTTTTCATCGAAGGTTGGGTGATTCCTCCTCTTTGATGCGACAAGTGTTAGCACGGACTTGTGCTCCCCGTACCGTCGAGTATATATTGGGAGAATACAATAGGATTATATCCTTTATCCATAGGAAGTCGTGTCTACGCCCCTATCGATCGCAATGCACTGAACACAGCATTCGGGAAGATTGACTGTCATACATAAGTCCTTGGTAATTTCTCTTTAATTTATCACCAAGGTGTATATTGCAGTTTTGTGATTGGTTTGGTAATCCCTCTGTCTATATTTCCAGAGTAGTCACTTTCGTTCCTTTTCGACTCCTTAAAAGAAAAGGTCCATCTGAGCACTTGTCACTTCAGGCTCATTAAAAATCGAAGGGGACTAGAGTCATCTTTAGCTTTTTCTCGACTCTTAAAAATTGAAAAAGTAAAGTTATGTCAAAGCGTCATTAAAATTTATTAAATTCAGAATAACATCCCTATTCCTTCATTGGCCTTAGGTTGAGATAATGGAGTCTACCAATCAAGGACTCCCTCTTGAGGGGAATCCTAGTCCATTTTCTTCTTGGGGAAATATTTATGCTCCGTATATGATCACATTTTCCCTTCCAAGAATCACAATTGGTCTGCCAGTATGGCTATTCTCGACCTCTATCGCTCAAAATACCGTGATTCCTTAGCAATCGAATCGGCAACCAATTAATATTGAAATTGAACCTTCGCCTTCTACTTCGTTCGTTTCTCCCTCCCCTTCTACTTCGTTTGTGACTGAGAAGAAGAAGAAAGGGAAGGAGAAGAAGAAGAAGAAGTCAGTTAAGCAAGGGGCAACCATGAATCATCTGGTGAAAATCCACACACTAAATCTCCCAAATATCCTTGTATAATTTGTGGAGGAGACCATTTTCATCGAGATTGTCCAACCATTCCTTGGATCTTGAGAGAATGGCCCCCCCGTTCGCACTAGCTGGTGTCATCAACCTCTGGTGATCATGTTGACAGCACACCATCAACTAGTGATAGTGAAGTTCACGGACAGAAAGGAAAGGCCAAAACTCCATGTAGATTATGTGAAGAGTATCATAACCTTCCCAATTGTCCTTTTTTGGATGAGGCCAAAAGAGTCTTACGTAACCGTCCTACTTCACTGCAGCGACTTCCATCTGGATACGAGAAACTCACCTCAAGTCCTTTACTAGTTGAAAATCCGACTGACATAACTCAACCGTTGGTCGAAACACCTATCGTTGAAAGTGAATCTTCTAAGTCCATACCAGACCAAAGTCAACAAGTCGAGATGGCAATCGACCTAGTTTTACCTTCAAAAGATCCACCTTTAGATGATACCATTCCCAAAGAGAGTGAGAATGATACTTTTCAAATTCTTTTTGTCACTTCAAATTCCGATGAACTTGGCGGCAATCTGCCCATTTCTTCACAACAAGAAGAGAACCCCCTAGTTCCCGCTACTCAAGGGGTTCATTCAACTGTTTATTTGGTACCCCCTCCAAGCAATCTAGTCATTTCCTTCAATTGGAATCGACTAGCAAGATCCCACCTTCCTTCTAATGTACCATTCTGAATCATAGTACAAGTGTACAAAATGGTCGTGTCTGGCACTATCATAGATGAAGGGGCTTCAGTGAGTATCCTTTCCTCAACTGCTTGGAATGCGCTTGGTTCACCATCGCTTATGCCTGTTACACAGAATTTGTCAGGCTTTAACAAAGGAACCACTCAACCGTTAGGGATCCTTCCTAATTTGTCAATAACTTTGAGAAGGAAAATTGTTCGCTTGAACATGATGGTAGTCCAAGGGCCATTAGATTACAATCTTCTCCTTGGACGTGACTATGTTTATAGCATGGAAGTTATAGTTTCCACACTCTTTCGAGTGATGTGTTTTCCGCATGAAGGCAAAATTGTCTAGATTATTGACCAACTTTCATTTCCCGGTTCAAACACAGCTCCAAGTCAAACATCATCCCTAAATGGTCTCTTTGCATCAAGAGTGTCTCTTCAACCTTCATTCCATCCACCTGATTGCAGCGAGTATTCTGGTGAATGTAACGAAGCTTGGGGGCATGCACCCTTGTCCATTTGGTCGACAAACCCCAGCTTAAAAGATAAGGTATCCCTGTAGGTTATGTGATTGGAAGTGCCATCCCACACCATTCACTTTTCTCCACTCTGTGGACGAGCCAAGGAAGTGTTTTTTCTAACCGCTGATGAAACCATCCTACCATATGAATTTCCCTGTAAGTTAAGTGATTGGTCTAACACACCACTCACCTTTGTCTAATTGGCGGACAAAGCCAAGGAAGTGTTTTTGTCTAACTGCTAACAAAAACAATCCTGGTTAACCACAGTGATTCCCATATGGTTATTGGAGACTCTCCTTTTCTCGATGCCTAGGGGCATGCAAACTTTTTTATGCAAGCGAAAAACGACCAATTTCATTTTTTAGCTTTTAGATTTTTTAGCTTTTTAGTTTTTCAACTTCTTAGGTTAGATGATTGGTCTGATCCACCATTCACCTTCGTCTGCACTAAAGACAAAGAAAAGGAAGCGTTTGAACCATTATGTAGTTGAAAACATCCTACCTAACCTCAATAGTTCCTTAGCTTTCTAGTTTTCTATCTTTTTAGTTTTGTCGTTCCTAGCTTACATAAAAAGGAAAACTGAGCATATGTTATCGTAGAATTCAAGCTCATTAAAAAAAATGAACCTACCACAATGAGCAATGTTTCTGCAAGCTTCAAGTTCGTTAAAAAATAAACTTACCATTGAGCATATGTTCCCCCAGGATTCAAGCTCGTTAAAAAATGAACCCACCTTCGGTAAATAACCTTTGTGATTGCCATGCTATCAGCCTTTTGAGCCTTGGTTGTGTTCTTCCATCACCTCTATCCTTTTGGCCGATCAAATGCTTCCACTTGATTGTTTACCCTTTTGAGGAACAGTTGCGATGAGTGGTGTTGTTAGCCATCCTCTTCACATCACCATGTTTTAAGAAGTTCCAATATTACCCGGAACTAGTTGCTACCCTAAACACCACTCGTTCCTCAAAAAATGAGTCTACTTTAAACTCTTTTCAAACTCGCTAAATATGAAAAGATTGTCGAGCTATTGGCCTTTCCAGCTCACTAAAGTGATTGGAATTGCCATCCCTCCTGTGTATTTTAAACTTTTCGGACCTGAGGGATTATCTCATGAAAAAGTTTGAGCGCTTGTCTTTTCGGCTTGCTAAAGTTATCGAAAAGTCATCCCTTTCATATTATTTTATCCTTTTTCAAACTTAAGGGATTATGCTACAAAAAAGAACAACTGGACTTTCCTTTTTGTCCCTTTTCAAACTCTCTAAACATGAAAAGGACCGAGTTATCCTTGTCGTTAAACTCGTTAAAACAATAGCAACAAACTTGTCCACCCAGACAAGAACAAGTTTCACTCTCACTAGGATTGCTAAAACATAGTGATAGGTTTGCCCGAAGAGAAAATTATAGAACAAACATATGTTATCCTCCTCAAGCTTGACAAAAATAAAGAGGTATTGGTCAGCAATGACTGGGGAAAAAGAGAAGAAAACTTGAAGAACTTTATTGGTAGTAGGTCGCTCTTGAACATGACACTTTCACTCCATCACCATGATTGAGTCGGGTTGGGTTATTCCGTTTGCCGGTCATATCACCATTGGTCCTCCATGCCATCCATTTTTGGAGTTAATGCTACCAATGCATCACAGTTTTGTCGATATGTTCAAGAGAAGTCATTCAGAGAATTCACCATCCAGTTAATGCCTCATCCACTGCAATACCTTCACCCTCCATTTTTCATGACTTCCATTCCTGAACCTTGTATCATCAGATCGCTTTCACCTCCAGAAAATCATTTGCTATGTTTCATGTCGTAGATGTGGGATACATTAAGGCCCTCCTATGACGGGTCACTTCTTGTCGAAATCAAATCATTATCCAAGAAGTTGACTTAGAAACAACTCTTTCAGTCCTTTGAAGCTTGCATGCCTCAATGGCAAGTTTCTCACTTCCGGTGACAAGTTTACATCAATGGCCTTCAACCGAGAGATTTTGCATGGTTTTCTACATCGGATCGTATATTCACACCATGTGAATTGTACTGTAGTACCTTGAGGGTCATTATCATTATCGGTGTTTCCTCTCACGCTTGTTAACAACTTACATTATTGGCTGGTAATCAGGCAATGTCTTTCCATGTTCGACTTCAGGACATCTTTTCACATGGATCGACTTGTACATCGGGTGAAGATTGAATGAGTTTGAAGACCCCGGATCTAGTTTCATCCATCCAGGTTATGACATATTCAGAACTATAAAGACATCAAAAGTACACAAGAGCTGCACAGATGATCATCCAAGCTAAGGTATGATGACTATACATATAAAGAATCACCAGTCTTCAACTACAGACGATTATCTGTCTTGTGTACATGAAAATGAATTTATAAAACTGAGCATGGGAATTCCCGCCTCAGCTAGATCATGAAAATAATATGATGATGATGTATTGTATTGTATCTTATATAGGTCACCTTCTAGTTCGAATATCTTGGATCCTCATGATAAAGCATTTCCCCCGACATCAAAAGATTTACAACTTCATGCTTTAGGGGGCAACAGTTATAGACATATTTGGGCACTGCAACCCCAATCTTATATTTCGATAAAACAAGGGCTCTTTAACCCCTAAAAATGTTGTTTCATACCCTAAAGGATCATGGTCAACTGATTACATCATTCTCCAAAAGTTCCACCTGAAAAACAACTCAGAACTGGCCAAAACTGGACCATATTGACTGCTTCACTATCAGGGTGCAATGCATACTAACTCCTACACTAGCCAAGGGAAATTCATACTAAAGAGGCCTTCTTTGGGGTGCGATGAGTGAGAATGGACAAATTTCTAAGACAGTTTGCTAAGTGGATGCTCATGGAATCTTCTAGAAACTTCTCCTATGATACTTGCTTCTCTGAATTCGCCCAAGGATGAGTAAGAGATCCAAGAAATCTCCAAGTGGAACCAAGAACTACAAGTGGAATGACACTAATCAAAAACCCAGAGATGACTCACACCCTTGCAGACATCTATAAATGGATCCCTCATCTGAGAGATCTAGAGGTTGAATTTTGTAATTTGTAAAGAAGTGTTGATAGTTTGTCTTTGAGAAGAAAGCATTGTATTGTTGGGTGATCTTGCTTTTCATGAGGTGAGAAGAGGCTTTGATGCTGGGAGGATGATCCTAGTCAGACAGCTGGGTTGTAATTCTCCCTTCTATTTTAATAAAGTTCTTTGAGTTTTCCTCCATACAATCGTGTATTTGTGAATGTTGTTATTTGTGAATGCCATTGTATGTTCAATGTATTTCTGATTCTGCATTGTTTATGATATAATAGTTCGAGATGCTTTGATTTTGTTTTGTTACTTTGTTTCTACATGTATTCTCTAAGCGGGATAAGTAGGAGAGGAGTTGCAAGCTCTATCAAGGGAGAGAGAAATCAAGCAAGGAGTCAAGCGGAAGATCTAGGTTGGTCCCTTTGCTTCTCTCTTATCTATCATACGTAGAGGAAATCGCAAATTGCTTTGATTGTTTGTTTCTAGGATAGCTGCCAATCCTAGTGGGACTAGCAGATCGAAAAGACACTAGTTTTCCCGGAAACAGATTTCTTTGGAATTTCATTAAAAAAATCATTTCAACTTCATAGCATAAGATGTTTCTCTCTATAGATTTGGCTAGATATATTTCTTTCAGCTCTATGTTTAGATCATTTTTATTCAAAATTTTTCTTGGTTTAATTTCAGAAGAAGAGTGGTTTGTTTGCAGCTACTTTCTTGAACTTTCAATTTTGAAGCAATAGTGAGTTAATATAGTTTTTATTTTTGCAAGTGTGAGTTAATGTAATTTTCATTCTCCAAGTGTGAGTTTATTTTTGCAAGTGTGATTTCTTTAAGGTTTCATTTTTCAAGTAAGAAATATTGCTTTAAATTCACAACCATTTTATTTTCACTAGATAGCAGTGTTAATTTCATTTTGAAATAGGAATAAAAACTTAAAGACAAATTTCCAATAACTCAATCAATTAATAAATCCAACTTCATAAAAAGGCTTCTAGCATATATTGTGCACTTTCACTTCACAAGTTTACCAACTCTGATCGATAATTTATGTAATCAATTTAAGACAATTAAGTCGGCAAACATTTTGGTGTCGTTGCTAGGAAAGTGTAAGTAGAAGTCTTTATTTATTTTGGATAAAAAAACAAACAAACAAACAACAAACAACAAAAACATGATATTCATAGGGAAACATACTCTGGGGGTAGATTTGTAGGTAGAGGAAAGATATTAATTCCAACAACATCACTTACCCCACCACGACCTCGTAGTGCCACACCACCCACATAAACTCGAATTCCATCCATAACAGGAAAACACAAACTCCCTGATGTATTAAGATCCAAAATCCAACCTAGCTATTCACCAACTTCATCAACAAAAGCCATAATAGAAGAATAAGATCCCATATCCCCAACAACATGAGTAATTTTCCTATCTTCAACTGGAGAAAAACTTCTAGCTCAAGATTTGGAAGTTCCTACTGAAGAAAAGGAAGAAGAAGTCTATTTTAACAAACCTTTGATAGAAGAACCAGGGGAACTAGAAGAAGTTAAAAACCCAATCTTGGAACCAGAACCCTATATTAGTTCTGAAGAATCTAAAATGGTTAAAGAAGGGGAAGGAGAGGTACATAATTTGAATGGTGAACAACCTAAGATTGGAGGAGGAAGAGGAGGAAACAAGGGAGGTGGAAGAGGTGGAGGAAGAGGAAGAGGAGAAGATATAAATCCATAATCCTTTGGGTTTCCTATCCTCAATGAAGATACAACTGTGACAATGAAAAATATCTCACCCTCTATCCTTCCAAACTTTCATGGACTAAGGAGTGAATATCAAGAAACATTTCTCTTTGAATTTGAAGTCTTGTGTAGATCATATGATTATCTGCATGATGCTCAAAAGTTGAAATTATTACTTGCAACCCTTAAAGATGCAACACTAAAATGGTTTATGAGTTTAGGAATAAACTCCATAAGAACATGGGAAAAAATGAAAACTACATTCTTAGATAAATATAAGGACTACTGTATGCCCCATAATATTAAGGATGAAATCTTTAAAATGGTACAGAAATAAGATGAAATTATTGAAGACTTCGTTGAAATATTTGCTTATAATGTTAAAGGGAAAAAATGAATAATCTAGATGAGGAAATTTTGAAAGGTCTCTTATTGAAATCCATTATAGATGAGTGGATTGATATTCTCAATCTAATGGGTAAGGGAGACATTTCTCAGTTATCATTAAGATAAATTTGTGAGTTATGCATACACATTTCAAGAGGCAAAGCAATAACCAGGAAAAATCTAAGAGATCCTCTTTTATCAAGGATTAATAAATTTGTAGCTGGGACAATAAGTAGAGAAGAATTAGAAAATTTACTTGATAATTTTAAAACAGATATTTTAGGGAGCCTTAATGAACAAATTAACACCCTTAAAATAAAAAAACAAGCAAAAATCTAAAAATGTTGCATTGTCCATTTTTTGCCCTAAGTGCAGAAAGAAACATGCCCCGAGAGAATGTCCTCTTGATTTAAAGAGTGTTGAAACTTGTGTTATATGTGCGGAAAATTATGATACAAAAGAATGTCCCTCAATACCAGGTCTTAAAGTTGTCTATCAAGAAGAAGGAGTACCAAATTAGGTAGATCCTCTTTGTTTTATTGCTAAAATACCTTGGCATAATCCACAACCAAATACAGCTCAAGGCTTTAACACAACCATTTTCACAATCATCACAAAGTAATTGGACTGCACCAATGCCTTGGAAATATTGGCCACAACCTTGGTCACAAGGATGGAAAAATACTTATGGAAAATACCCTCAATATCCTCAATTTCCACAATTTCAACAATCATATCCTACTTTTCCTCCACAATATTATCCTCAGCTCATTCAACAAACTCAACCTCACAATTTGAATCCACAAATTTCATTACCATTTCCTTAAAGACCAAACCAATTTCCTTCCCAACCACTCCCAAATCTGAACAATAATAAAAACTCACAACCTATTTACAATATGGAAGGACAAAATTTTCAAACTTACATGATAACTCCACTAGATCTAAACAATGTTCAACATAGATCTGGTAGAATATTAGAAAAATAGTCCCCATCAATTGTTATTCAAGAAAGTGAAAAAGAAAAGATCTCTGAAGAAGAGAAGTCTCTTAATGAAAAAGAAAAAAATAAAAAACAAGTTACTCCAACACATTCAAATAAATCAAATCCTATTATAGAACAACCTTTAGTATCTGTTTCAAAACCGCCTTTTCCTGAGACATTAAAAATTGATGAAGGGGTAGAAAAACATATTTTATTGCCTGATTAGGACATGTTAAATGAACTAAATAATGTTTGCATAAATATTCCATTGCTACAAGCCATTAACGAAATACCAATTTTCGCAAAGACAATTAGGGAATTGAGCATAAAAAGACCAGGAAGAAAAAGAAAAGAAATCAAAACAATCCAACTATTTGGAAAAATTGCAGATACATGATGGGTAGGACAACAATTCAAAAATATCTTGATCTAGGAAGTTCCATTGTGAAAACACACATCAATCGTGTAGATATCCCAAATACATTGATTGATCTAGGAGTAGCTATAAACATCATGAGTAAACAAACTATGAATCAATTACAACTTCCTAATATTCAATATACACCTACATTATTACAATTGGCAGATAGATCTGTAATCAAACTCGATGGTGTATTAGAGGATATATATGTATCCTTAGATTCTTGGGAATACCCTGTCGATTTTATGGTTTTAACACCCAATAATAACTTAGGAGCACATCCATTGATTCTAGGAAGACCATGGCTAGCTACAAGTGATGATTTTATACATTATAGATCTGGTGATATGTTCATTCTGATGGGAGCTCAAAAAAGAAAGTCACACTGTATCCACCTGAAAAAATAGCAATAGAGGTTGAAAATGAAGAATGGATAGATGATGACATTGATATAAGACCAATATTTGCTACTTCACAAATAGATGAGGAAGATCAAATTTTGAATTTAATAGAAAATAATGAATCTTCATCATATTGTGAATTTAGTCAGAGTTTTTAAGAACAATACAATATTGAATATTTATCATCCCGTCAACTATCCTTGCATTCTATGGAAAAAATTTACAACTCTACAATTGGAATCTTTCAAGGAAAATTTTTGAATATCAACAACAATTTAGGAGAATTTCAAAAGAAAGAATTAATAAAGATGTTACAAGAACATTCCTTTCCTGTGCATGGGAATATACCAACATGAAGGGAATTGATCCTAATACTTGTATACATCATATCTACATTGAAGAAAATGCCAAATCAATTCGACAACCTCAAAGAAGAATGAATCCAAATCTAAGGGAAATTGTTAAGGAGGAACTACAAAAACTATTGAATGTCAATTTCATCTATCCAATATCAAAGATTCAGTGGGTTTCACCCTGAGTAATTGTTCCTAAAAAGATTGGAAAATGAAGAGTATGTATTGACTATAGGGAATTGAATAAATCCATACACTTTAAAAGATCACTTTTCACTTCCTTTCATCGTTCAGGTTTTAGATACATTGGTAGGAAATAAATATTTTTCATTCTTAGATGGTTTTAGTGGGTATAATCAAATCTAAGTAGCCCCAAAAGACCAAGATAAAACTACCTTTACCTGCCCATGGGGAACTTATGCTTACTGAGTACTTCCTTTTGGATTATGTAATGCACCTGCAACATTCTAAAGAGCAGTATTAGGCATTTTTTCTTATCTAATTCATGATTGTGTGGAAGTGTATATGGATTATTTTACAGTATATGGAAATTACTTTAAAGAAGCTCTTAAAAATTTGGAAAAAGTTCTCATTAGATGTAAAGATGTAAATCTCTCATTAAGCCATGAAAAATGTTTTATGATGTTTACTAAGGGAATTGTTTTAGGACACCATATCTCAAGAAATGGAATTAGAGTGGACACATCTAAAGTAGAATTTATTTCTAACTTATCAATTCCAACCTGTCAACAAGATGTTAGAATTTTTCTTGGTTTCACTAGTTATTATAGAAGATTCATAGAAAAAATTACAAAAATTGCATCTCCGCCTTTCAAACTACTCACAAAAGACTGTGAATTCAATGGGAATTATGATTTCCAAAAGGCCTTTGAAACATTAAAAGAGAAAATCTCTGAAGAACCCATTCTTAGAGAACCAAAATGGAAATTACATTTCATATTTCAATTGATGCTTCAGACACAACTTTAGGATTTATTACAGTAGTAAAAATTTGACTCCTGCAAAGTTAAATTATATTGTAACAGAAAATGACTTTTTAGTTGTTATCCATGCTATCAATAAATTCAGACATTACATTATTGGTTACGAAAATTTTGCACATACAAATCATTCTACAATAAGGTACCTAATGAATAACCTTGTCACTAATGGTAGAATTACAAGATGGTTGTTGTTGTTGCAAGAGTTTAACATCACCATTTTGGATTGACTTGGAAAAAAAATACAGTTGCTGACTTTTTGTCTAGAATTCAAAATGATAATAATGATGTACCTGTAGAAGACAATTTCCCTGATGAATATATTTTTACAATATCTACTAAATCACCTTGGTTTGCAGATATTGCTAATTATTTAGCTACAAGGAAGTTATCATCATATTTATCTCCTCAAGAAAAAAGGAATCTAATTCAAATTAATGCATCTTATTCATGGATAAATGAAGAATTATATAAAACATGGCCAAATCTGATCATCTGAGGTGTGTTAGAGAAGATGAAGTACCAGAGATATTGAAAGCTTGTCATGATGAGCCATGTGGAGGACACTTCGCTGAAAAAAGAACTTCCTAGAAAGTCCTTCTCTTAGGATACTATTGGCCTTCCCTTTTTAAGGATGCCATGGAGTATGTTAAGAGATGTGATAGTTGTCAAAGGATGGGGAAACCTGTTCCCTCTGACGAAATGCCTCTACAGCCTCAGGTACTTATTGAGCCTTTTGAAAAATGGCTCTGGATTTTGTTGGTCCAATCAATCCATCATTAGGACAGAAAAGGGAAATTGTAATAGATCAAGGTACTCAATTCACATCCAAGTTGGTACATAAGATAATGGAGGAGTATAAAATCAAACATCAGAAGTCCACTCCATACCATCCATAAGCAAATGGACAAGTGGAATCCACCAATAAAGTAATTGAAGCAATTCTCACCAAAATTGTGCATCTGCATAGAAGAGACTGGGCAGAAAAGCTTCCAAAAGCTTTATGGGCATAATGTACCACATGGAGCAACACTACAAGGCACACTCCCTATGAGCCTGTTTATGGGAAGCAAGTCTTGTTTCCTATTGAGTTTTAGGTCAAAACTTTCAAGACAATAATTAAATTGGGTCTTGACCTTTCAAAAGCACAAAGACAAAGGATGGAGAAGTTAAATGAACTTGATGATATAAGACAAGATGCAATCCAAAGAACTAGTCTAGTTCAACAACAAAGATCTAGATGGCATGACAAATATATCAAAGGAAGAAAGTTCCACCCAGGAGATTGGGCAGTAATTTTTTATTCAAAGTTCAAATATTTCCAAGGGAAATTTCAAACTCGTTGGCTTAGGCCCTATGAGATTGAAACAATATTTGATAATGGTGCAGTTAGGTCAGAACTATTGATGAAGAAAGAACCACTTTTCTTGTGAATGGTCACCGATTAAGAATCTATCATAAGCCATTGACAAAGGAAGAGTTTATCAAATATTTGCAAGACAACCCTGATTTCCAGTTGGTTAAGAAGGATTTTCCTTCTCGTCCATCATGACTTACAAGTCTTTTTCTTTTCTAAAATATATATATATATATATATATATATATATTATAATAAAATAAAATAAATGATAAAAATATATAATAAAATTTGTATAAACATGAAAACCAACACTGTTGTAATGTTTATACAGAAAATTTAGGGTGAAAACCAAGTAATTTTGGCATTCTAAATTTTCTTTCCCATTCCCATTTTCTTTTTGTCCCTCTTTTTCTTTTCAGAAATAAAATAGCTACAAAATAGAAAGAAATCTACAGCTTTCACATAATTCTACAACCGATGTTTAACAGGAACCGCCAATTGGAGCAATTGAAGCAGTGATCAAATTCATTCTTGAAAGCACTTGAAGACAATGAAGAAATGAGCAAACAAAGGTCAGAAATATCAATGCAAAGGTATGCAAACATTTAATTTAGTAATATGGATAAAAAAACATTAAGTATATGAATTTTATGATGATTGTCCACTAGTTAAAAACCATCATTGCCTAAGGTTGAAATATATTTGGTCATATAACCATAACATCGCCATTTTTCTCCAATCATTTCACAACACTCCCAACTCAAATTCTAATTCATTAAAGAGATCGCCGAAATCACTAACTCACATTCATTAAATACTCTAGAGCAGTCACTTTACTCATTCATCTCTCGTCCTCATTTTCATTTATACCCTTATTGACACCCTTCATTCTGAAACCTTGATCCATTTTCTGTCAAGAAGCAAGTCAAAGGAAAAATTTTCCGATCATGGGGGTCATTGTGAGGTCTAAATCGAATGGAAGAAATTTCATGGAAGGTTACCTACAAGTGAAAGGGATGTTGCAGAAAGCGTAGTGGCTACATTTCATGGAGAAATTTGATGGTTTCAAAAAAAAGGTGACCAAATCCTTCACCAAATCCTTTGATGGAGTAGAAGTTGATATTGTATATATTAAATTTGCAGTGACAAAGTCCCTTATTGCTGAAGCTATTGGCCTATCCAGAGGAGGAGAATGATGGTTTAAAAACAAAGGCACAGAAAGTGAAGAATGGAAAATTTTCTTAAAGAATCCAGGTATGGGCATATCCATTTTTAAGAAAGGAATCCCAAGCACTGCACTTAAAAATAAATGGAGAAATCTATCACTAGTTATTCAAAAATTTATAGCTTGTGAAGGAAGGTTTGGTTGCATGTTCTTTTATCACATTCACCTAAAGATGCATTTTTTGGAAGGAAATGAGATCAATCTCCCATACTTTTTATTGAATAGCTTCAGAAAAATGTTAGGAAATGTACAAAAAAATATTAAGTTTATAGAAACCATTATGTATCATCATGGTCTCATAAAAATGATTATTGAATTTCACCTTAAGGGTTTAGGAGATGATTGGGAAAACTTCTTACTTCAAAACCATTTCAAGGAAGAAGAAGAAGAAGAAGATGACAGTGGTAATAATGGGAAAAGAGCCCTATTCAAAAGTTACCTCAACAACAGTCCTAAGAACAATCAGAGGATGAAATTCCTATTGCAAAAATTTTAGGAAGCATCAAAAAACAAACTTTTAGAAGAAAGAAATTTAGTAGACAAGAATAAAACACATCCAAGGAGATAGGGGAGGTCAAAACAAAAAAGAAAAGAATTCAAATCAAAAACCCTCCTCCATCAAATGTGAGAAGAAGTATCAGGCTTAATCAAGCACTAAAGGAACCATCTTTAAAAGTCATGGAATATGAGAAAACAGAGAAGCAGAGGACTCCCTCACCTACTGTCATTTCACCCATTCAAAGCCCAAGGTGAGGAACACCAGAGATAGATCCAATACAACAAGAGATATACGATTATATCGAATCTCTGCAAAAGAAAGATTCAGAAAAGACACTTGGTTCAACAGTGCATGAAAAAGAAGATCAATCTAGTAGCTCACAAGAACCTCCAGTCATAAATATTTTAAAACAAGAAATATTTGAGTTGGAGACACTAAATATACACATACAAAAGGAACATGAAGACTTGAAGATGCAGAATGAAATCCAAAGAACCCAAAACGAAAAAATTATTTTTCATTTGGGCCTATGCTATAATAAAAATAAGATGTTGAAACAAAAGACTAAGGTCCTTAAAAGAAAAGTGATAAATCTAAAATACAAAATTCTGATGAAGAATTCAAGGATGGCAGTGGCAAGGAAAAAGGTGAAAAAGACAAATTTAGATGTGCTAGCTCGAGTTTCAAAGGAGATGCAGTAGTTGACAAGGGCACTAATTTTTTCATTTTTGCATGAGGACATACAATGACCTCCGTGTGGGGGAATGTAGAGCCTCATGAACGCTTCATCTTCACATTCTTCTTTACTCATTTTCCTTCTCCTTGATCGTTAATTTTGACTTGATAGGCATCAAATTGCAGGTTTTTGACATAGGTAAGGTATTAATTATCCTATTTTTCATATTTCAAAAATGTTCCTTATTATTAAGTTAAAATTTGCATTGCCTACCAGATTCGTGCAATTCTACAGCCAACATCCATTTCTACAACTAACTCCATTGTTGAATAGGGTCCGAGGTGCCATTCAAGGAAAGAAAGACATGGGAAGAAAGAGGTTTATCCCGTCAATGATCTCCTCTTATTTATCTGCACCAGATCATTAGAAGAAAGCTTGAATCGTGTGGTCAAAGGAAAAAATCAACACGTAGCTGGAGCGAGCGAGTGAGAGTCCAAGATGAAAATGCCTCATGATTTTCTTTGCTAAATAGAAAATCGTGAGCGAATCGTTATCTATTAGAAGCTAAAATTAGGAGTCTCAGTTTGATAGTTTGAATTAGAACTCTGTTAGCCGAAATTAGGCATGAAAGCCTCCAACATTTATTGAATGGATTTTTATACACACTGTAAGGCAGGACAAAGAAAACGACTATGGTGAATGAATATTTTGTGATGGTAATCATTTTCAAACTATGTGATTTTGTTTAATGGAAGCGCCTCTGAAGACTTGATGCACAGTTAATTGTTTGTTGAAGCTTGAGACCACCTGTTTGTGGAGGGCCCGTGCAAATAGTGAGGGTTTTTAACTTGTATATTTTTCTTTTTATTATTATTTATTGTATCATTTTTACGTATGTTCATTATCTTCTTATAGTTTCTGAAGCTGATTTGAATCATCAAAATACCAGTGATTTCCTTGTGATTTCTTTGGAATTTCATTAAAAAAAGCATTTCAACTTCATAGGATAAGATGTTTCTCTCTATAGATTTGGGTATATAGATTTCTTTCAGCTTTATGTTAAGAGCATTTTTATTCAAAAGTTTTCTTAGTTCAATTGCAGAAGAACAATGGTTTGTTTGCAGTTACTTTCTTGAATTTTCAATTTTGAAGCAATAATGAGTTAATATAGTTTCCATTCAGCAAGTGAGAGTTAATTTAGTTTTTATTTTTGCAATTGTGAGTTAATATAACTTTCATTCTACAAGTGTGAGTTTATTTTTGCAAGTGTGAGTTCTTTACAGTTTCATTTTTCAAGTAAGAAATATTTCTTTACATTCACAATCATTTTATTTTCACTAGATAGTAGTGTTAATTTCATTTTGAGATAGGAGTACAAAACTTAAAGACATATTTCCAATAACTCAATCAATTAATAAATCCAACTTAATAAAAAGGCTTCTATCATATATTGTGCACTTGCACTTCACAAGTTTACCAACTCCAGTCGATAATTTATGTAATCAATTTAAGACAATTAAGTTGACAAACATATACCAATTTGCAATGTTTAGTATCGCCTTCATTACTTCTTGGGACATGAAAGGTGGATCCTACTCAAATATAAGCTTATAGAACGAGATTATGAAATGGTCAGTTAGACTTGCCATTAATCCTCGGTAGTTGCAGTCGGAAAGAAACTTGCAATAAATGTTGACAACGGTCTCCTTTGGTGTCCATGTCCATCTCATGCTAGGAAACTACTACTCAGTACAGATTGCATCTAATAAGTATGCAGACATGCAGAATCTCGCGAGCTCATTCTTGTGTGGATTCTAGGCATTAGTCACATGAATTTTCAACTAATAAACCAACAAATATGACCAGTTGAACAGCTTCCCATTACTCACCAACTGGTCCAATACAACTACCCAACCTTGATGAAAGGTTTGTGTGCTCTCTTGATCGTATATTCGGCATGCAAAGATGATCAAGAACTGATAAGCCTTCTTGAGAGACTTTGTCTTGTAAACATGATTGGGTGTCTTATAAACTTTTATGGCTCTTTCACCCAACGCTTGACAATATCGCTAGTGCTCACAAAGTTATGGGTGGCATAGAAAAGTGTATCCATGTGCTTCACCAACTTAGGTAAATGATACATTTGCAGAAAGTTCTCTGCCCTGAAGGTGTCAAGCTCTATCTCGCTGGAATTTCTTAATTTCATAGTCTTTGGACCTATGTGTGAGAAAATCCAGCTGATAATGTTCCCACATGGGAAGGCGGGGTACGTGCATGCAACCTTGTATAAGCTTGACCATTGGATACTGATATATACCTTCCAATCCTCTACGTCTTCCTTGAAGTCCTCTGCAAAAGTATCTTTGATTTTCTGCCATGTCAACTTTGTGACCTTCTCAATGAACAACTAAGTGTCTGCATAGACTGGTAGATCAATGAATAAATGTCCAAGTGCTTCCCCAGTACTTCTCTCAGTGATTTCCTTTGATGCATCTATCTCGGATTCCATGTTAACTGTAACTCCTTGAGAGATGCTAAAAAATTGTTGTACATGTGGGATAAAGAGAACACTCATGGAAAGAAATGTTAGCTCATAAATCAAAGAAACTTCAAGACAATATCAAGCAACAAATCTTGCTCAAGATGGGAAGGAGTGTGCAATTATGGTTGGCAAGGGTCACTGGCTGACTGTGGGAACTGTGCATTACGCAATCCCAACAATCATTTGAGAATCTTTCTGACTAGAACTGCGTAATGCGCATTTTAGTTAGGGTCCAAGGCTATTAGAGACTATGCATTATGCAGTCTCAGTGACCGGATTGGGATACTAACTCCTAGAACTGTGCAGTGTGCAATTGGAGCTAGTTGTTGAGTCACGAAATGGGTATGTGTTTACTAATAATCTCATCATCCTTTTCCTTTATTCTTATCTTTTCTATATCTTAATGCTTTAATCTATTGAAAAATTATGGTAAGAAATGAGGAATTATTTGCAGTTACAATTTAGCTAACTTTTACCCTTCTTTGTGTAGGAAAACAACAAAAGGGACAATTGTTGTTCCCTAACGAAGGAATAGCGAAAACCAACAATCAAAGGAAGGAATGCGGTGGTTGCGGACAAGGCTAAAGGCGAATCAGGAGGATCAACGTGAGAAAGGAAAGGATGTCTGAAGTTGGAAATCAGTTGCAAATCCCTCAAGATCGAGAGATCCTAAGGGATCGCATTTACCATTTATCTTTTACCCTTTCTGATTATAAAAGGAGACGACTGTAAGAAAAAGGGGAGGAATCTCTGTTATTATTGAAATTGTAATTTTAATTATAGACTCTCATTGTTGAGAGAACACGGTTATATTGTAATGTTACTTACATTCGATGATTAATACATAATTGAATTTGTTGTTTGCTCGCATCATCTGAAGTAGCTTAGTAGTGTTCACTAGCGGCTAAGGGCCCGGCCTCTAGTGGATTTAACTGCTTTCTTGTGTTATATTCTGATTCTTCTAAAGTTTGGTTGGTTTGATAATTTCCTGTTTTTTTTCAGTTTACTTTATTTGTTGTTTGTTACCTTCTTGAACTAAGATAGTGTATGCTTTGTTTATAAGTTACAGTGCTGTCAATTAATTCCAGTTATGCTTATTACAGAGAATATTATCTAGATAGTGAATCGCATTAATGTAATCAACTGTAAAGAGATTGATTATTGCTATTGGAATCTCATATTGATATCGTTTCTATTTGGATTGTTTACTAGGGATTGTGTTTGATTTAGATTAAATCAGTTAAGAAGAGATGAGTTATTGCTACTGTAATCTCAGCTGATGCCATTGCTAGTTGAATTGCTTGAGTGAGGATTGATTACAATTTCAGTAGAAGATCAAGTCTTGAAGTTTAGATGTTATATTTCCTTTGATTATTGCAATTGGAGTTTATTAGATGCATCTGTTTACTCTTGTAGTTAAAGATCTATATTGCAATTTAGGAAACATTACTCTCTGAATCAATAGCAGCCACATACTGAGTACACTCTTGAAATAATAGGGCTTGCCCAGGTTGATAATTAACGTAGGATAACTAGGAGTTTTAAAAGGAACCTTTTATCAGTCAACATTTTGGCGCCATTGCTAGGGAGAGTGTATCCATTTACAAAGAGTAATGTACATCTGATAATTGTTGTTGAGGAAGAATTGGATATTGAAAATGGAAGGTAAGAACCTATGTAACAAGCAAGTAAAGTGCTTGCTCCTCCACCCACTTTTCAGCATAATTACAGAAAACTGAAGTAGGTATTTTGTCTATTGAGAGAGAACTGGGTATTAAAAATGGAAGGTAAGAACCTGCGTACAGCGCAAGTAAAATGCCTGCTCCCCCACCCGCTTTCCAGTAGAATTGTTAGGAACTTAGGGTAGAGATAAACATTTGAATTGTTTGCATTAATAACTAAGAAGAAAATACCCGAAAACAATCCAATCTCACTACCCAAACCTAAAAAATCTAAGGGACCGATAACCCTTGGACGATCGACTTTCATAGACAACATCTTAAAGAAAGTTGAATCTCATCCATCAGTAGGTCCTCAAACTGTTGCTTCCAAACAACCTACTGTCTCCCTTAGGGCCACAGGCTCACTATTTGTAGCCTACTCTGAGGTCCACAGTAAAACGGAAGGAACTGAGTAGAGTTTTCAACAAATTGAAAATTCGTGCCCAATTACCTCACAAGAAGGGAATTCATGTAACATTCATGAAGGAGGAGGAGAAACAGGGGAAATAGAGGAACCAAGATCCCCTCAGAATTGAGTAAGGAACACCCAGTATCCCAGATAGAGGGAGTGTTGTTAAGATCATTTCCACCCCTTTTAGACACCCTAGGGATAACTCTCCAGCTCCAGAGATCTCGGAAGGGTACTAGCATATATTTGATCAAATGGCCAATAATCCGCAAGCACCCCAAACCTCTACATTACAATATCCCATCATTGACATAGTTGTCAATGCACCCATGAAAGCTATCCCTCTACAAAATATTCCCACCTTTCATGGACTCACATCAGAGTATCCAGATGCATTTCTGTTTGAATTTGATGTATTATGTCGGGGTTATGATTACACCACTGACCCCCAGAAACTAAATTTGTTTCCCTCTACGTTAAAAGGAGTATCCCTGCATTGGTTTATGGGACTAGGTGGGGGAACCATAAATGATTGGGATCAAATGAAAACGGCTTTCCTTAAAAAATATCAGGACTATTGCAGATCTAGGGAACTAAAAGACGAAATATTCCAAGTGGTAGCAAGACCTAGTGAAACGTTGGAGGAGTATGTTGAGCGTTTTCAATATAACCTCCAAAGGTCTCCCTATGCAAATCTGCCTTTGCCTGATAATGTGCTAAAAACTACATTGATTAAAGGGATGAGAGAACAATGGATAGAGACATTAAATATTATGGGTAAAGGTGATATATATCAAGAAGACTATGTTGATATTATTAAATTGTGTATCAGGTGCTCAAGAGACAGTATGAGATTAAAACCAACAGAACGCAATGTGACCACCAGGGATAGCAAAATCTCTAGTGGAAGCATCACTTTTGCAGAAATCGGCAACCTGCTGGAGGATTTCAAAACAGATATCTTGGGAACTTTGACTACGCAATTAGACATCATGCAAGCCAAGCAAAAGCAGGCTGAAGCAGAACAGAACCTGGTGATCTTTTGCCCTCAATGCAGGAAGAAGCATAGTCTTAAGGAATGCCCACTAGATATGGTACAGACCTGTGCCATATGCACTAAATATCATGCTACAGAAAGTTGCCCATTGCTCCCAGGGTTAAAAGCAGTCTTAAAGGAGGCAAAGGAAGAAACAGAACCAGCCTACCTACTAAATCAGCATCGCCAATGGCAAGCACGACAAATAGGTACGCCTACTAACCCATCTTCTTTCTTTCAACCCTCGCAATATAATGCTCAACAATACACAGGAGCTATGTGGCAGAACCAGCCACCTTTTCCTAATTGGTCGCAGCAACCATTCTCTATGCCACCTTGGTCCAATCAATCAAATCAAAATAACAGTTGGCCAAATTCCCCTTACTTCCCACCATTTTGTAAAAGCAATACATATCCATCTCAATGACCACCCTCCACTTCATAGAACCATAACTGGGAGTCAAGCTGCCAAAGACCTACAAACTAGCCAGCAAGAAAAATCCCCCTATCCCAACCTACACTACCAGCACCTTACACATTGCAACAGAACCCTAAAACTAATATACGACTACAGCTCCTAGCCCATCCCAACCCAAATCCCAATAATAGACTCGTCCAATCTGTACAAATTATTGAAGGACCGGGGCTAGAAACTGAGATGAGGGAGTGTAATGAGCTCAAATTAAGGTTTGGACAAATAATTAAGTCATAGGAGGATAAAAACATACAAATAGAAGATCTGTTACCTGTAGAACAAACACCTCAAATGGAGAATACGGTTAAACAGAAAAGCCACGATCAAACTATTACCTCTTCTCCACCATTCCCAGAGAGATTGATTATACCCCGCCCAATAGAATATCCTGATTTTGACCTTCTGGGAGAATTAAAAAATCTTTCTGTAAAAATACCCCTCCTCCAGGCTATTCAAGACATTCCTATTTATGCAAAAACTATTAAGGGATTATGTACTAAAAATCCTAAGAGGGAAATAAAAACAACCCCAACTGTCCACGTAGTTGGAACTTTGTCTGATTTATTATCAGGCAGAGAAACACCGGTGAAATATGAGGACCCAGGAAACCCTATAGTCACGGTACAAATAAATTCATGTTCTTTCCCCAATGCATTAGTTGATTTAGGAGTAGCCATCAATATTCTCACAACAACAACTTGTCAAAAACTTGGCATTACAACCTTGGATCCAACTACAACCCTATTGTAACTTGCTGACCAATCAGTTGTCAAACTAGAAGGGACATTATAGGATCTAATGGTGTCTATAGATTCTTGGGAATGCCCAGCAGATTTCTTGATAATTAATCCTAGAAACCAGCTAGATGGACATCCCCTAATTCTAGGTAGACCTTGGCTAGCAATCGCAAATGCTTACATAATTTGTCGAAAAGGCAGCATGACGATAGCAAGAGGAAGTAATGTGAAGAACCTAGCTTTATATCCTCCAGCTCAACCAAGCCTAATAATAATAAAAACCAGAAAACAACCTATATCATATTTAACTGAAAACATTCGATCACCGCTAACTGTAGAAGATGCTCTCGAATTTAAGGATCAAACAGAAGATGATATAATTAACACTTACATTAACCAACCAAATGTCATATCCAATTTAAAATGTCACATGATTGAAGTAGCCCTGGATAACGAAATGGAAGAAGATCCCTTAAAAGATATTAATGACTAGACAATACCAACAACTATTGTTTATAACAGCAAAACCATTGAAATTGAACGAGGGAAAATCGTAAACATCAATAAAAACATGACTGATGACTAGGAGCAAAGGCTTGTTCAACTCCTTAGAAAATATAAAGAGGCTTTCGCTTGGGATTACTCAGACATGAAATGGATTGATCCCCAATTATGCATGCACCATATCTATACATAGAAAGATGTGAGGCCCATTCAACAACCCCAACGAAGGTTAAACCCTCACCTTAAAGATGTTGTTAAAGATGAACTACAAAAAATGTTAGATGTAAATTTCATCTATCCTATATCTGATAGCAAATGCGTTTCTCCATTAGTTGTGGTGCCTAAAAGGAATGGAAAGTGGTGTATATGTGTCGATTATAGAGAGCTTAATAAAGCAACCCAAAAAGACCATTTTCCCCTCCCATTCATCGACCAGGTCTTGGACACACTGGCAGGTAAAAAATTCTTCTCTTTCTTAGACGGCTTCAGCGGCTATAATCAAATCCAAATTTCCCCTGAAGACCAGGATAAGACTACCTTCACCTGCCCTTGGGGGACATTTTCTTACAGGGTCTTACCTTTTGGACTGTGTAACACACCTACCACATTCCAGAGGGCTATACTCAGCATTTTTTCAGACTTGATAAATGAAGGGCTCGAGGTGTACATGGATGACTTTAAACCCTACAGAGATGACTTCGAGTCGGCATTACAAACACTAGAGAAATTTCTGCAAAGATGCATTGCTACCAGGCTCTATTTAAGCCATGAAAAATGCCACATGATGATGATCGAGGGCCTCATCCTGGGTCAGTACATCTCAACAGCTAGAATTCAGGTAGATCCAGTAAAAATTCAGATAATTCTCTTAATACCTACCCCATCCACACAAACTGAGGTACATAGTTTTTTGGGATTTTCTGGATATTATAGAAGATTTATGAATAATTTCTCCCAAATTGCTGCACCATTATATGCATTAACAGGAAATATCGATTTCATATGGATTGACAAATGTGACATTGCTTTTGAAGATTTAAAATGGCTAACATCAACAACCCCAGTATTACGAGGCCCAAACTGGGATTTTCCATTTTAGATCTCATCTGATGCATCAGATATGGCCATTGGAGTAGTTCTTGGCCAGGAGGAAGATAAGAAACCATATGCGATATACTACATCAACAAAAATTTATCTCCTGCTGAGTTGAATTACACTATGACCGAAAAATAATTTTTGGCTGTCATCTATGCTGTTAACAAATTTAGACATTATATAATGGGATACCCTGTGGTTTTGTATACTGATCACTCTGCTATTAAATATCTAGCTAATAAACTTGTTACGAATGGAAGAGTGACATGATGGTTGATCCTTTTGCAGGAATTTGACATAACAATTAAAGACCGACCAGGAAAGGAAAATCTGGAGGCAGACTTCCTCTCACGTATACCAAATACAGAAGACTCGGCAGGAGTAGAAGACCAGTTCCCAGATGAGCACTTATTTGTTGTAACCGTGAAAACACCATGGTATGCGGATGTCGCGAACTACCTAGCAGTGGGGAAATTACCCAAGCACCTGTCGGTTCTCATGGATCGGAGGATACCTCTTTCACACAGGAGCCGATATGCATATCCAAAGGTGTGTCAGGGAAGATGAAATCTTTGACATCCTAAAAGCTTTCCATGATGGACCTTATGGTGGAAATTTTGTAGACCGTAAGACTGGTCACAAAGTCTTACAGATGGGCTATTATTGGCCCACCATTTTTAAGGACGCTAAGAATTTTGTCCAGGCATGTGATAGCTTCCAAAGAATGGGCTGCCCTGGATAGTCTGACGAGATGCCCCTACATCCACAGTTAGTCATTGAACCTTTTGAACGATGGGCGTTAGATTTTATTGGCCCAATAAACCCATTATCTAATCAAAAGACATATATACTAGTTGCAACAGAATATGTGATGAAATGGGTCGAGGCAGAAGCATTACCATGGGCAATGGAGGACTCAGTAATCCACTTTCTTTCCCAGATTTTAGTGCGGTATGGCTTGCTTAGAGAAATAATCATGGATGGAGGGCCACAATTTGTAGGCCATAAGATGGCTGCAACATCAGAAAATCATCATATCATGCACAGAATCACATCTCCGTACCACCCACAGGCAAACGGCCAGGTAGAAAGTACCAATAAGGTAATCGAGGCTATATTAACAAAGACAGTGGCATCACATAGATGTGACTGGGCTACCCGATTGCTAGAAGCCCTGTGGGCATATCGCATGACATGGAGAAACACCACAGGATAGTCCCCATATCAGTTAGTGTTTGGCAAAGAACCTATATTCCTAATAGAATTTGAAATTTAGACATTGAGGATAGCTCAAGAAGTAGGCTTGGATCTGAATGAAGCACAGATTAACAGGCTACATCAAATCAATGAATTAGATGAAATCTGCCTATTAGCACTTCAGCATACTGCACTGATCCAACAACAAAGAGTGAAATGGCATGATGCCCTCATCAAGAAGAAGATATTCCATGAAGGTGATTGGGCACTTCTGTACGATTCTAGGTTCCAAGATTTCCCGGGCAAACTCCAGACCAGATGGTTAGGTCCCTGTGAGATAAAGGAGGTGCATGATAACAGCACCCTTACATTAACCACCATCGATGGGTTCGGTTACTCTTTTAAAACAAATGGGCATAGAGTGCGCCTCTACCATAAACTGCTTACAAGGGAGTCCTTTTGCCAATACATACATGAAGATCCCACAATACAAATTCTTGCTGAGGAGGGCAACCCTCCCACAACACCAGTCCAGTGAAGAATTTATTCTTTTGAAATCTATACATAAATTTACCTTTCCGTTTTCTTTCTATTTGATTGGATTTTCTTCAATAATAGATTGTACATTAGTTTTTTCTATTTTTTTCTTGTTGTTCCCTCTAAGGAACAGTTGTTGTTCCCTACAGGGAACAACAATTTTTGTGTGAATTTTGCTTTGTTGTTCCATCTAAGGAATAGTTGTTGTTCCCTCTAAGGAACAACTGCTATTCCCTCTAAGGAACAGTTGTTGTTCCCTCTAAGGAACACCAATTTTGGCGTGTGGTTTTTTCTTGTTGTTCCCTCTAAGGAATAGCTGATGTTCCCTCTAAGGAACAGTTGTTGTTCCCTCTAAGGAACAGTTGTTGTTCCCTCTAAGGAACAGCAATTTCCGCGTGCATTTTTTTCTTGTTGTTCCCTCTAAGGAACAGCAGTTTTGGCGTGCATTTTTTCTTGTTGTTCCCTACAAGGAACAGTTGTTGTTCCCTACAAGGAACAACAATTTCTGTGTATAGATTGCTTTGTTGTTCCCTACAAGGAAAAATCGTTGTTCCTTATAAGGAACAACAATTTTTGTGTGTGTTTTCTTTATTGTTCCCTGCAGGGAACAACTATTATTCCCTATAGGGAACGACAATTTTTCAGCGTGTATTTCCCTTGTTGTTCCCTACAGGGAACAATTGCTATTCCCTATAAGGAACAACAATTTTCATATGGATTCCCCTTGATGTTCCATACAAGGAACAACATCGTTTTTCGTCGGTTTTTCGTGTTGTTCCCTACAAGGAACACTGTTGTTCCCTATAAGGAACAACACATTTGTTTGTGATTTTTCTTTGGTGTTCCTTACAGGGAACAGCTGTTGTTCTCTATAAGGAACAACACTTTTTGTGTGAAGTTTTATTTTGTTGTTTCCTTTAGGAAATAGCACTTTGTAAATATTTTTTTTTGTGAGAACACTCTTTCTTTCCTTTGCATGACCATCCCCGCTCACTCTTTATGATCCTCTCTATGGCACAAGTGTACAAATACATATGTAAGGATAACAAATATGGGGTTTACTGGAACAGGCAAATATCTTGAGTATTATCATCTTTAACAAGATTGCTTTATATTGATCGAAAGAAAGGATATAACCATCTATATCACTTCACAGTCCCCAATTCCACTATAAAGTAAATTTATTGATTATATGTATCATGCTAGTTCTCCGCTAGCCCCTATAACTCTCTCTGTTCATTATCATTAATAAGGTTAAGGGCATACTTTTTTCTCTATTGATATGTTCAAACTTCTTCCGCCATCCCTACTCTTAAGGAGTGCTAAACCACCCTCTATATATAAATAGGAAGTGTTGTTCCAAATATATATAATATATATTATATATATATATATATACATATATTTACTAACAATTGTATGATTTTTGTCCACAAATGGAGGATAGGGGGTCTCATCACGAGCCAGCCTACCATGATCATAAGGAAGCAGTGAAGTGGCATTCCCATTATGGCCACCATACCAAGGATATGATCCAATGGATGTACCAAGAAATAATGTCCTTAGAACAGGAGGTCTCATTACGAGCCGTCCTGCCCACCTTTCACTACTTCCCAATGAATGGCAATGTGTTCATCTGGTTATCACGCCAACACATTGGTCTCTACTCTGGATATCATAATGCACTTCCCCAATTATACATAAAGGACCATGGTTCCAAAGGATTAGAAAGCAACTATGGCGAGGCTATAGACGCCTGCAGGCAACAGAAGCTCTGCTGATGGTATTGAAGTTGTATTTTCTACATCAATAGTTATGATAGTGCCCTATTCTTATGTTTTATCTTTACTACAAAGAGATTATATTCCTAACTTACTTTGAACCTTTACGCATGCGATATCTTTTAAAAAGCAATCATAATAGTTTTAAGTGGAATAACAGTGGTAAAGTATTATTCCTTGCGTCAGTTGTCCTTTTTCCTTTTCGAATCACCTCACGACATCTTATCATTTATTGATCATTCTCGTTATATGCATTGATTTCATCACTCCAATATCCTTTATGATTCTTTCATTAATATGCGTACCTTGCCACTTTCATCACCCCTGTACTTCGCCGCCAGCGCGTTATCCCTTCACTCATTCGGTCGAAGGTGACCTATTATTTCAAAAGGGGGAGAGGAGCTCCAATGTACGTATGCATGCATTGTCATCTCTTTATTTGATTTTTCAGGGAAATATGACATTCAATGATCACAGAGCATGTGATGTTATAACAGCCCTTAATAATGGTATTGATGTTTATAAAGTATCACCCCATAAAGCTAGCACAACCATTTGTATTCCATCACTCGGCTCTGTTTGTTGTTGTGCTATCTCTGCTACATGAACTGTTTGTAGAGTTCATGTAGTATGGGAGGAAGAACAGTGCACAGAGAACCACTAATACTGGTTGTTTCTGATGTAGCCAGAAAACTTTTAGCTCAAGCTGGGTGGATAGCATATTTTACGTGATTTTGGCCACCCAACGAGAAAATTGCCATTGAATTCCTACGAAAGCTACATAATGGACAATCCATGGTAAGGGGCAGGCCAATCACAGTATCAAACGTCATGATAGTAGAAGTATCCAGGTTGCTGGTTGAAGGACCCATATGGGCTAACAGACGACTGAAGTTGCATGATGTTGTCGAAACCTTTAAGGATGAAGGACGGGAGCTTATCAAAAAAGGCAAAGGCGTTCAACCATCTTTGCTTGGACAACCATGGGGGGAATTAGCAAGAATCGTCCAGAATTACATCGCATGCGATGGGCAAAAAGACGTGGTAAGGTCACGTCAACTCAAACTCTTAGCAGTTTTGAAACAAAAGTTCTCTGTAAATTTACCTGCATTATTGAATTTTTTACTGTATGACACCGTCAAGAGGCTAAGACGGTCCCAACACATAGAAACCGTAGTAAGCCGCCACTGTTTGATTAGACTAATAGTCAGCTATAGCCTCGCCCGGCAACAATCAAGATGGGTGGAGCTAATATTTGTTCTCGAAGGTGGTTTAGCTCTGCTTACACCTAACCCTGTTCCAAAAAGGAAGAGGACTACCTTTGCAAGGAACATACCCCAAAAGTGTAGACAATCCACAAGGCTGAGGAAAAAATTAGGAGCAGTCGAAAATCCCCAAGGCAATATCAGTCAACCCATAGAACTATCCAGCCCAAGAAGTGAGCAATACTTGCAGTTACAAGGATGGGATAACCCTAAACCAGACCATGAGGAAGAAATAGGGCATTCTAGAGATGAGCAAAGAAATGAATCAGGACTTCCCTCAACACCAAGCACGAGTCATCAAGGTGATTTATTGCACGATATTGAATTGGCCCAGATCCTGGCCAATATGGATGATTTCATATAGCTTGAAAACCCACTCAATTTTGATTTGGGAGCAACCCAATCTCTAGAGAACTCTGGCCACAATAGAATTCTATCAGAAGATGTAAGCCGCGAAGCGGAAACAGATACAGAAGAGGTGAAACAACCTGGTGACACGCTTCTGGGAGAACCCAGCTAGGTAGGCCTAAACATGGAGAATATAGGCCAAACAGAAGGAGTAGAAATAAACTAGGAAAATGATTACCAATCTGGGGATGTGGTTCTTTTAGAACAGAGCCAGGATGAGCAACCGGGCTTTCTAGACGCAGAAACTATTAATAGAATAGTTGCTCCTCCGAAAAAGTATAGAGCCAAATTGAAAAAGCTTAGGAAGGAATAGAAGAGGTTTCACAAAATGGTAAAAAGGCTCAAAAGAAAGATAAAAGAAATATCAGTGGGAAAGGTTCCAGACAAAACCCTAGAGACAGTAAACGTGGTAGTTTAGACTGAATTATATGAAAGTAGGGCTACAGGGACTCAAAATGAGCCCATACTCACTCAACCTATTAAGGAACAGCATGCAATTCTTACAGAAGTAGCTACCCAAATAGAGGTTGTACCCTCCTATAGCATGGCTACCCAAACGAAGGTTTGGACCTTCCATAATAAAGAAACATAGACAGTAGGCATCCCTTCTCATAGCAGAAGTACTAAGAAAACCATTCAAGCCAAAAATGTCATGACACGCAATGACCCCATTATATTGAATCTTCAAGAAGAATTAGCACAAGCTCAGCTCGCCTTAGGACAACTTGAACAAGAAACTATTTCCCAACAAAAATACCAAGAATTGTAGAGGAAGCTTTGGGACATGAATACATCAGAGAGCGGTACCTTCGACAGATACCGAAAAATGGAAGAGAAAATTGAGCAAATTAAGCTCATATTAGAGAGAGTCATGAGTCAAACAGACATTATCTGCTCATTATATACTGATGTGTCGGCATGCAGATCCCTTGCCAACAATTATGCCTTATTTTTGTTAGAACGATACTTGTTGTTGAAAATTAAAGCCGTGAGAGCTGGAAAACCAATCGAATTAAAAGCAATTGAGGATTTTATAAATTGTTGCAAATAGCATGGGGTAAAAGTTCAAAGGTTGCTTTGTGAATTTTACCTACACAATTTTGTATTAGAGGAAGAGGTGGAAAAGAACTCCAACCCTTTTGTCAGAGATGTTCAATTCCAAGCCTTTATCTCATTTGCAATCAATCAACTGGAATGGTTCAAGGATCATAATGCGTTCCAAAGACAAGAGCATGGACTGGATCTTTGGGTAAGAAGTGAACCCAAGCACCCTTTGCAAATGCTTGCCAATCACAAGAGTCTAATGACAAGGGAACGGGTGATTAAAATTTTAGGGCTTATTCAGAAAGAGATTGTTCAGAAGGGAGTAGAATACTTGCTCTCCATTTAGGAAAGCTCCTTGGTTGTAGCCAAGCTCAAGTGGACAGTCTCCACTACTAGTGTACAGGATAGAGAGCCATTTAACTATAGAAATTTTAAACTAATTCTAGACTGTTTTGTCACATATAGCAATCTCATTTTGAGAGAAGGTCCTTATTGGTTAGGATGGTGGTTCCGTAGCCCCATCATTTGGTATCCTGCTGAAGGTTATTGGGCTATATACGAATTGCTTGAAGGACAGGCCCATCTTTGAGCTCTTGGCCCAGAACCATGGTTTTAGACCACTTTACGACGTTCCTTCTCCATCCTACTCTTTAACTACTCTGCATACAAATTACTTGTTTTTCATGAGGCCATGAAACAGGGTAAGCAGGGGAGTATGTTGAGTCACGAAATGGGTATGTGTTTACTATTAATCTCATCATTCTTTTCCTTTATTCTTATCTTTTCTATATCTTAATGCTTTAATCTATTGAGAAATTATGGTAACAAATGAAGGAGTTATTTGCAGTTACGATTTAGCTAACTTTTACCCTTATTTGTGCAGGAAAACAACAAAAGGGACAATTTTTGTTCCCTAACGAAGAAACAGCAAAAACCAACAAGAAAAGGAAGGAACGCGGTGGTTGCGGACAAGGCTAAAGGTGAATCAGGAGGATCAGCGCGAGAAAGGAAAGGATGTCTGAAGTTAGAAATCGGTTGTGAATCCCTCAGGATTGAGATCACATTTACCATTTATCTTTTACCCTTTCTGATTATAAAAGGAGACGATTGTAAGAAGAAGGGGAGGAATCTCTGTTATTATTGAAATTGTAATTTTAATTACAGACTCTCACTGTTGAGAGAACACGGTTATATTGTAATGTTACTTACATTCAATGATTAATACATAATTGAAGTTGTTGTTCCCTCGCATCATCTGAAGTAGCTTAGTAGTGTTTTCTAGCGGCTAAGGGCTTGGCCTCTGGTGGATTTAACTGCTTTCTTGTGTTATATTCTGATTCTTCTAAAGTTCGGTTGGTTTGATAATTTCATGTTTTCATGAGTTTACTTTATTTCTGTTCGTTACCTTCTTGAACTAAGATAGTGTATGCTCTGTTTATAAGTTACAGTGCTGTCAATTAATTCCAGTTATGCTTATTACAGAGAATATTATCTAGATAGTGAATCGCATTAATGTAATCAACTGTAAAGAGTTTGATTATTGCTATTGGACTCTCATATTGATATCATTGCTATTTGGATTGTTTACTAGAGATTGTGTTTGATTTGGATTAAATCATTTAAGAAGAGATGAGTTATTGCTACTGTACTCTCAGTTGATGCCATTGCTAGTTGAATTGCTTGAGTGAGGATTAATTACAATTTAGGTAGAAGATCAAGTCTTGAAGTTTAGATGTTATATTTCCTTTGATGATTGAAATTGGTTTCTTATATGCATCCATTTACTCTTGTAGTTAAAGATCTATACTGCAATTTAGGAAACATTACTCTTTGAATTAATAGCAGCCACATACTGTGTACACTCTTGAAATAAGAGGACTTGCCCGGGTTGATAATTAATGTGGGATAACTAGGAGTTTTAAAAGGCACCTTTTATCAGTCAACACTAGGCTAGGACATGCTTTGCACAATTCACAAATCCATGGTAGAGCCCTTGAACTCCCAAATTGTGCAATGCATGCGTTGAAGTGTGAGATCTAGGCAAGGGGAGCCCAAATTTGTCCAAGGGAAGTGTGAACACAAGCATAACTGAAGGATGGTGTGATGCTAAGTCTAGATATGACTAAATGTAGATGCATGCATGTGAAACAAGTGCAACAATTGATTAAATTGAAGGTAACAATGGCGATCGTTGGTGCAAAAACGAGAAAACTCAAGCGACACTTGGGAAAGGAAATATATAACTAGAAACAACACTTATACAAGCTAAAACAATTTAAAATGCCAGTAGTTGTGTAAAGAAACAAGTGAAATAACACTCGAACAATATAAACAAAAAAAGTGACAGAAAAAGTGGCAAAAGACGATAAAAACAGAACTCACCCGGACAATCGACGACAATGCTCCGAAGGCTCCTTAATCTCCTCAGGAATGCAAGAGTTTGATGATTGAAAGTATAAATGAGATCTAGAGGCATCCGTTATGCAAATTGGAATTTATGATGCGCATGCCTGAGATTAAGGAAAAAAAAAACACTTAGCGAAAAATTCTAAAGATAACAATGTGCCACCTTCATGAAACTAATAATAGGTCCCTACTTCTTCGGGATTCTTTTTTCCCTTTCGTTTCTTTCTTTTCTGAGGGGGAAACCTACCATGCATTTACTAGAAATATTGCACATTTCTAGGATGGACTGGGAAAATCTCTGGCTCATGCACTTTGCAGTTTCTGAGCACAATGAGGTTTGAGCAATTTCTGGGCTCAGTGGCTCTAATTTTCCTCTCATGTTTTGCTCAATATCCTAGCTACATGTTGGATTTCATCTAGTGTTGCGTAATTCTTGAGCTTAAGCCTCACTGTCAGCTTAGACTGCACAATTCCTGGGAGCAAGACTAGTTGCCCTTAAGGATTGTGTAGTTCTCTAAGGCAAGCTCGATACTAGATCAAGACCAAATCAAGAGATCAACTTGTGGGTTAGATTGTAAACCAAGTAAGAAAAAACAAGTTGTGATGCAAAGGATGAGGCTCAATCAAAGCATAAGTACCTGGATCAATGCAACATAAGCTACTATGATTTATAAGGGAGGGTCCAAAATGAAACATAGGCAAAATTTTGGAAGGTGGTTGTAGCCTCTACAACATGACCCATTCATCCTTTCACTTTGTATTGCAGTATCAGAGCCATAACTTATCGTAACTCACATAAAAATAATGTTACAAAACTACACAATTGCAATGCCTTTAGCCCCTTATTGCTTAGCCCTTATTGCTTGTTCTTTCACCATGGGACCGAGCTCTATGACCAGTGGCTTCACATACCACTGTAGTGTTATATCGGAGCCCCTACATATAATAACTTTTATTGAATAGACCTTACAAAATTGAAAAGTTCTGATTGCGTTTAGCTCCCTCTACTTAGTCCTTTATCACATTTCCTTTATAGGACTAGGTTCCGTGACTGGGGGCATAGATCTTAGGTGCTAAGGAATTCAAGATCCTTCTAGGGGCCTTTATCCATGTGTATTTTTCTCTTGCTCCCTTGGTTCCTGTTGTAGCGACTACAGCATCCCTCCAAAATTTTGGCTCGCATGCAAATTTCAGAGCCTACATTGGATCCTGTAATCTCCTTGGTCACTTCATGGTAAGCTGATGATTTGAAGCTCCCCTCCTTGATTTTAAGGGTTGTCTATATTCTCATCTTTATGCATCATGTGTCATATTTGGGCATACGGATTGTTGTTTGTCATATAAAGGGGATGTTGTTTTGCTTCAAGGGAAAGCATGCGCACATTAGTTGTTATCATCACATAGACATGTTTCACACTCATTACACGCACTCCTGTCACAAAATTTGTTGCATCAAGCAGAGTATGTTTTTACATTATGGATGGTCTATGTTATATCATTAAGTGTCAGTGTGTGATCACAGTCAAGTCTTATCAATGTTTACATATGTTTCACTGATCTCACACTTACCCAATTTCCCAAGAAGCTTAGCCTCATCCAGCCTCCTAGAACTGTGCACTTTTCTTCTGCAACCATCAACCTTCCTCCCTTGCCTATTGAAACCTCATAGTGCAGAGAGACCCCAACCAAAATTTCTCTCCAGAAATGTGCAGAGTAGTCAGGCAACCAACATTACTCTTCGGAAATGCACAAGGCAGTGCAACTACCCTCCATTCAGAAACTGCGCAGTGGTGTCCTCCCATGACCCCTATCCCACAACAATGTCTTGTGCCTCAAAACTGTACATTGTTGTCCAATTTGTCCTGTTGGTCTTGCATGCAGAAATTATGTAGATCGGCCTCCCAGGGCCTCATCCCGACAACAGTCACTTCCCGCTAAAACCATGTTGATCCATCGCTCAGTGACTACAAGAAAAGGTGACATGTTGAGATCACTCCCAAGGAGTCAGGGAGAAGGACTAAGAGACTAGGTAATGGAAAAATATCAGGACCACATGAAAACTTCGTCGGATGCATGATCATCTTGAGGGTAATTATGACAAGTAAAGAACACCTTTCGAAGAACACCTCTTAGTTGATTTTGTAGGATTGCTTGTCATTTTCATATCATCTTGTCCTCAGTAGCATGCATGTGCACAAACAAAAAAAGTCATTTCATGTGTTTCATCTACATGTCTTTCTTCCTTTTCACTTGTTTGACCAATTGTTGTCTTCAGCATGTTGATTTCTATGTCATGCTTGCGACCTTATTCTAGTGATGTTGAAGGTTTGTGCATGAGTTGGGTTTTCTATGTAAACATCTATCACACTCACACGTGATTTTGTAAGCACTGTCACACAAGTGTTGTCACGGTTGTCTGAAGGTCTATTAGAAGTGTCACGCTTGTTGCTTTCGTCATTAGATAGCCCCATAGTCAGTCACACTGAGCATATGTGGTCTTGTTGGTTCGATATGTCTTGTCATCAAGCCATGTTGAGTGTGTGTTCGCAAGGTCATGTATACATGAGTTCACTTGCTCATACGCTTAACCCTTTTGCCAAATATCTATTTTCGTGACCACCCTCCATCATCCATACATTCATTGAGATGCACTCCATAGTCTCAACCCTCAGTGACCAAGTACTATTTCCCAGAATTGTGCAGAGCTTGAGGCTCCCTCCCAAACAGCCTGCACTGCAATCCTGGAATCGACTTGATTGACTGTCACCCAGAACAACACATAATTTTCCCAAGAAGCCATCTTAATCTATGTTGCTTGCAAGCCAATCCATCAAGCCTCTCCCTGGTCAACTAAAGATTTTGACCAGGCAGTGACCTCGGGCTTCACTCCTCCCAAAAATTGCACAAAAGTTGTTAACATGCCTGCCTCACCTGACTAAAGAAATTGCACAGACAAGAGGGACAGGCACCTGATGCATATCGTTGTACTGTATCTAAAAATTGCACAATTCTGTCAGTCAGTCCCCTTGCTAGCCGACCTGCTGCTCCTCCTGAAAATTGTGCAGTTTTCCTGGACTATCGAACAACTGCCCAACACCCCGCTCAACCTAGAAGTTGCGTAGACATGTTCAGCATGACTGCCTCCTAGTTCTGCACAAATTTGGCCAACAAGCTCCTGTGCCCGCTCCCAGCCTCCCCTAAAAATCTACGCAATTTTTCTTGATAGTGCCCCAAAGCCTTGCATCTCGGCCTGACATGTGCTCTGCACTGTTTCAGATCCTTGTCATCTCTCCAGGTCACCTGCACCTGAAAATGAAGGACAATGCATCACAGTAGACTAGGGGATTTATTGATCTGATGTTGTCCTGTCATGAGTGATTGCAGAAATAGGTACATGGATTATACATGGCACAATGACGAACGGGATGAACAAGGAGTGCATGCTAGAAGACTTGCTCACGGTTGGATGAACACACAAATCATATCAAGTATCAAGCGAAAGAGACACATGTGCATGCATGAACTATCAAGTGAAAACCAAGACCATTGAAGACTCCGCGCACTCTGCCACCAAGAGGTGAAGCTATGGTACACCATGGGCACACTCATCACTCAGCAGCACAACAACTTGACATGAACAACAAAACCAGCATGTGCATACTAGTAGTGTCATGTCGAGTTGTGTCATGAGCCGCCTCGACCACATCATTATTTTGGTTATACCTGTGTAATAAATATAATGTAACGTGGAAGTCCAAGAGACGCATGTATGAAGTCAAAGAGTCATGTAAGTTGAACAATCACAAGGGTCAATTTCACCCTTGGTTATATATGCTCCTCATTTGTACATGCAAAAGACTTTTCACCTTGGCTCCTCCCACATAGCCTTGAGATTTTGTAGTCTTTTCTTTGAGGAGCGAGCAGTGGCTCCAATGCCCTGGTATCGGGGTTAGTGATGTAATGATGTAATGATGTGTCTTGGAAATTTCACTTAATTGAGAAGCATGTTAACAGGCCAACACATTTTCACACATGTATTTTATTCGTTTGTAAGACTATTCTTTGGGTGCTTGTAATGCATGTTGCTTTAACTTGTATTAAGATAGTTGAACTATTTTGGTTGTTCTAGTACATATGTTGTTGGAAATGTGTTGCGTCAGTTGTTAATTTTGTATCGCCCATGTGGACTATTCCGTTGGACACTCGAAAAATTCATGCTCGTAAACTTACTATAACAACCGTCGCACTCGAGTGGACTATTCCATTGGGTGTTGTACGTGTTATCTATTCACTTTGTGTTTGTGACTGCCGCATCCACATGGAATACTCTATCGAAAGCTGCGTAGATCCTATTGTGTTGTGTGTCTCTCACATAGTTGGGACTATTCCCTTTCAAATTGAAACTCACTCACACCCTCTCCCTTTGTAGTGAAAGAACCTTGACACAAGCGACACTAAGCACTCACGAGGGACGCGAACCTCATTGTTTGAAGACTAAGTAAACCACTCTCATGTGCTAACAAGCAAGAGCTAAGGCATATCTTTAAGATAATGGTAACCGAACCATTGTACCAGATGGGACTTCTACATCAAACGGTGTGAGGTCTAGTTGGGACTTCATATTGGGGATATCCCCTAAATGTTGGTAGGTCAAACACCGGCAATAGTTCCTTTAGCTTCTCATCCAGGTGCCAATACATCAAAAGATCCTCATTTCGTAACTTTTGTCAAATTTCAATTACTGAGTTATGAAATTCCGACCTCCAAAATACTTCCCATGTGGCATCACATAACACTTAGCTGCTAACCTTGCTCTACGCCCTTGGTCCTCTAGGTCTCACACGGCCAAGCATCAGTCCACATTAGAGATCCTTTATCGGATCAAAAAAATTTCATAAAGAATTTGCACAAGAGTTATGAAACTTTGATCTCTAAAATTATTTATAGCACTTAGGTTCTAACCTTGCTCTGTGCCCTTAGTCCTTTGGGTCTCCCACAACCATGTGCTAGTGTGACCGAAGCCCCTTTTATTGAACCGAAACTTTTTCAAAAGGATTATCTAAGAGGTTACAAAATCTCAACCTCCGATGTTCCATCCTCTGAGATGAAATAATGTTGAAGTCATAATATCCTTAGTGGTGAGACGTTTCTCTGTGATTTACCCCATTAGGCCATTGAAAATACCATATTTGACTACCACATGTCCTCTGTACTGCCACATCATGATGAGATCATCTTCTATGGCAACTCCCCAGGGCCAATCAACTACTACCATGTGTCCAATTGGAGGAGAGAGAAAGGGTTCATTAGTCCTTTTTTTCAACAATTTCCTTTGCTAATTCCTCTTCCTTGCAACCTCTGTGCTTTTGGAGAATTGTCTTATTAAGGCCTTACAAAATTCCAATTTATAAAATTCTAAGATTCCCTCTACTCTGTGGTTCTGATATTGGGTCTCGATGTGCTACGATTTTTGATGTTCCAATGGCCTCCAACTTCCTATATTCCGATATACCTTCTACTCCAAGGTTCCAATATAACCTACTATGATATTTAGGGTTCACAAATATGTAGGCTCCCAAGGTTCCAAATCTCTGAAAATCGGCTATGATATCTGGTTGTTCCTTTCGGGTTTATTTTAAATAGATTTCCGAGGTCCCGATGGATCCTTGCTTCTAATATTTGGCCTTCCAAAATTCAGCTCCTGATATTTGACCTATTTCAAAGGACTCCAAGCTCCTTTACTTCGGCTACCAATAAATTTTGATCCCGATGGCCATTTTTGGACTTACACATAACGTTGGAAATATCTTTTAGAGAAATATCCAATGGAGCAAGTCCGATGTAGGCTTTGATCCCATCTATTACCTGAAACATGGCTACAAATCTCTCTACCTCAATGCTAGTCTAGTTGACATCAATGCCAACATACCAAATTCCATAATCCGACAATGTCAATTAGCCAACAATCTCCCCCTTTGGCATTAATGGAAACAACATAAGCTCCCCCTGAAACTAGGAATGGTCTTCTTTACTATTTTTCTTCTCAGTTTCTCTACTAATCTTCTCCCCCTTTTGCATCAATGTCAAAGGATTCCCTTGAATAGTCCCCCTAAACCACTGCAACCTACTCTTCCATTGATTCCACATGCTGAGTAGCTGCCAACACACACCAAAATTGATTCATTTGGGAGGAGAAGTAACAAATCCTATCTATTTCCTGAGATATCCAAAGGGTTCTCTTTCAAGTGGCTTAGTAAATATATATGCAAGTTGGTCTTTAGTGGCCACATATTCAAGTCTAACAACATTAGCTGCAACCTATTCCCTTAAAAAATGGAACTTGATAGGGATGTGCTTGGTGTTGGAATGCATGCCAGGATTATTAGAGATAATGATGGCACTTGTATTATCACACATGATTGGAATATGATCATTCAACTCTACCTTAATATCCTTCAAGGTCTGCTTCATCCATAGAATTTGTGAGAAACAATTAGGAGCTACAATATACTCAACTTCAACATTTGATAAAGAAATGGAGGCTTGTTTCTTGCTAATCCATGACACTAAGACATTTCCCAAAAAGAATATTGCACCTGAGGTGCTCTTCTTGTCATAAATACTGCATGCCCAATCAACATCAATGTAGTTCTTCAACTTAAACTCTCTAGTTTTATCATACCACGGTCCATAATCTATTGTCCCGTGAAGATATTTGAAGATCCTTTTGACAACGATGACATGACTTTCATGAGGGAAAGCTTGAAATCTGGCCATAAGTCCCACTGTTTGCATGATGTCTAGTCATGAAGCTATGAGATACAACAAGCTTCCTATCATGGATCTATATTCAATTTGATTTTCCAACGGTGTCTCATCTTCTTTGCACAATTTGTAGCCTATAACCATAGGTGTGCTAACTGGATTGCAATATTCCAACCCAAACTTCTTCAGAGCTTTTTGTAGGTACTTGGATTTGGAGATAAAGACTCAATTTTGAGATTGAGAAGCTTGTAATCCAAAGAATAAATAAAACTCTTTGATCATGGACATCTGAAACTCTATCTGCATGCAGTTTGTGAATTGATGTCCTAATTGCTCCATGCCGCTTCCAAATATTATGTCATCCACATATACTACTACAATTAGTAGATGATCGCCTTCAAACTTTATGTATAAATTGTTATATATAGTACCTTCCTTAAAGTCTTGTTGTTGAAGGTATCGACCTAGTCTTTCATACCAAGTTCTTGGAGCCTATTTGAGTCCATATAAGGCCTTTTTCAGTTTGCACACAAACTCTTTATCTTGGGTGAGTGTGAATCCTTCTGGTTGCTCAATATAAACCTCTTCTTCCAAATCTCCATTGAGAAAGGAAGACTTCACATCCATTTGATATACCTTTATATTTTTATGACTAGCAAAGGCAAAAAACATTATGATAGCTTCCAGTCTCGTTATTGGTGCGAAGGTTTCCTTGAAATCTACCCCCTCTATTTGGGCATACCCTTTGCAAAACAAACGAGTCTTGTTCCTAATTACTTGACCCTACTCATTTAACTTATTTTTAAAGACCCGTTTTGTTGCAATGAAATTTTTCTCTTTGAATCTTGGAATAATCTCCCATGTTTCATTCTTCTCAATTTGATCAAGTTCTTCATTCATAGCTCTCACCTAGAACTTGTCCTCACTTGCGTGGTTGAGATTTTTAGGCTCAATCTGAGATAGCATAGCAAGATTTGAATATCTTGAACTACCAACAAGTTTCCTCCTAGTATGAACACCAAGTCTCTGATCTCCAAGAATTTGACTCTCAGGATGTTGTATTTGTACATACCTGGAGGGTGTTTTGGGCCTTGGAGTTGTGTTCATTTCCACGCTTTCATTATCTGGATCAGTTTCATCATGATCTAAGGTAATATCTGAAATTTCTTCTCCATCTGAGTTCATGTTTCCTTTGGATGACTCAGGTTGTGAAGCAATTTCATTTACTACCACATCAATGCAATCCTTAACCCTCATTTTCAGTTTGTTGTAACATTTGTAACCTTTACTTTGAGCAGAGTACTCGAGTAATATGCCCTCATCAACACATGAATCAAAATTTCCAGGATTTTTATCATTCCTTTTGATAAATTATTTTCTCCCAAAAACCTTGAAGTGTTTAACTGATGCAGATCTTCCCTTCCACAACTCATGGGGATTTTTATCATTATTAGGCCTTAGTTGTGTCCTATTTGATATGTCCACGGTTGCTTGTGTTGCTTCTCCCCAGAAGATGTGGGATACATCTGCTTCATCCATCATAGCTTTGGCCATTTCCTAGATTGTTTTGTTCTTTCTCTCAACTAATCTGTTTTGTTGTGGAGTTCTAGCCACAAAATACTGCCTTCTAATGCCATGCTCCTCGCAGAATTCTTCAAACTCTCTTGAAGTGTATTCTCCTCCATTGTATGATCTTAATCATTTGATCTTTAAATCTTTATCTTTTTCCACTTGAACTTTAATTATTCTTATTTTTATTTTAAGAGCACAATCCAAGTGGCCCTGGTAAAATCATCAATGAGCATCATAAAATACCTTTCTCCTCTTAGGGTTTTTTTCTCTAGTTGGCCGCATATATTTGTGTGAATAAACTCCAATGGTCTGGATGAAGATAACTCTTTTGACTTGAAATGAGTTCTATTATTCTTACCAAATTGACATGAGTTGCAGATTGAATTATCAGGCCTTGACAATCTTGGAAAACCTCTCACTGCTCCCAGCTTGTTGACTCTTATCAAACTGTCAAAATTCATATGACCAAGTCTCTTGTGCCACAACCGTGCTTCATTCGTTTTTCTTAAATATAAATTTACTTCGGAGTAATCAAACACATATACATTGTTGTGAGTTTTTATTTCTTTTACCACCAGCTTTCCATCTTTCTCATTTTAGATCTCACAGTCCTTGGATTGAAAGATCACATCATAGCCATTATCACACATCTAGATTACACTAAGAAAGTTGTGCTTAAGACCTGCCACATACATCATATTTTGTGTTAGGCCCTTATAATACTAGTGTAACCCCTTATTGTTATTGGTACAACCCACTTATTATATTGATGTACCCATGTAGTGCCCATATTCTTACTATTGTGCCCCATAGAAGCCCACTATTGTTATTATTGTGCCCTTACATTAT